>VDFB02350010.1:0-11310 GCA_007258455.2 Sequoia sempervirens
CAATTACCATTTCCATTAATGTTTACATTCTTTTTGCATTGCCTACCTCCAATTTTCAAGGGGCAAGTTGTATAACAAAAAATTTCTACCTTTATGAAAGATAAGGTAGCTTTTATCACTATCCAATAAGGTTTATCAGATTTACCAAGTTCCTCATCCTCTATTTGTGTGACACTTTTTAACATTTTGTCTTCTATTACAGATGAGATTTCCTTTGTAATAGAATGAGCATGGAGATTCTTCCCTTCCGTATCAAACCAAAATCTCAATCATTGTGACTTTGGAAGACCTGGATTTATAAGTAGTTGGGTTGTAGTAATTTTCCCACAATTTTTCCACCAAAATCACTAATTCATCCAGCCTTTATAGCAAGAAAGGGGAAAGTTCCTAAATCACACATTTATTGGAGTTGTTGGCCTTCCTAATTGCAGAAACCACCCCACATTGTTAATTCCACCATATAACTTGACATGTCTTTGAGTTGAAGGGTTATTTTTTGAGTTTGTGTGGCATTCTTTCTAAATATTGTGTTTGGTGTGTCGATTGACAAAACAACACCAATGATATCAACCATAGAATTGTTTTTCATGTTCTCAATTTCACTTATTGGTGTAAAATGGAATTGTTGTTTTGGTATAAAGCTGTCCTCCTCCAAACACAACCCAACTATCAGATTACTTTCTAATAAAATTTCCCATGCATTCTTTAAATGGTTGAAACTCTTTTGTGCAAGTTTGAGTCTCCCTTTTGAGATGATAAACACTTTCCCAGTTTCTAAGCAATCATAAAATTGTTATGCAACTGCATTAAAACATGTTACTCTTATTTCACCACCATCTAAATCAACCAAGTCAAAACTAAAAAAATTTCCATCTCCTTTTGCATTATTAAAATGATGAAGTTGACCCTTTGTAGTGACTCATCGTTATTGACCATCTATTTTGGTACGGATTCAATGCTGCAATAGGAATGGTTCTTGTAGGAGGTTCATTTTTTCCAGCAATTGGGCAATCATATGGATTGTTGGTAGGATGCATGCCTGCGTCATCATTATATAAGAAAAATATTATTCAATAGAATTCGAAGATGGCCATAAAAATGGAAGAGTAAATGGAAATATTTATAATTTGTTGAATTTTTAATACAGTAGAAGAATGTAATGTAGCATAAAACTAAAGATTATACAAATATATTACATTTTCAAATTTGACACTCATGGAAACAAAATTGAAGAAAATATGCATGTTACATCAATTATCTTATAAAAAATTTAGTCTATTTTCTTCAACCTTTCTCTTGGCGAGTTGTCTACCCTTTTTCATTTTCTCATAACGGCCATAAGTGAACGGTGGCATAATTCTTAAGCCTTCCAGGGATTTTACACAGGATATAGCTACAAATGTCAATCATGTTCTTTCTCTTGGTCCTATATCAACAGTAGCTTTTGATAGAATCATACCCTGTGATTTATGAATTGTCAATTCCCAAGCCAACCTTAACGGAATTTGGATTGTTTTGCCCCTCTATATTGTTGTAATTGGAATTGTATTTGGGTTACGATCATCAAATGGTATTCCTGAATAGCTGTCAAACTCGGTCATTACATATGTTGGTGGTTCTGGTGGAGCAGTTCCAGGTTTGTATACAATCTTTCGTATATATCCTAAAGCTCCATTTACAAGACCTACTTGTATCAATAGATTTGAGGTTAACATGACCCTAGCATCTTTACATATCGATAATTCTAGATCCAGCTCATCATTTGAGCATTCTTCTACTACATTACTACTTCCTGATTTTGTTGCAACACTACGTGCAATAGGATGCTTCAATGAGTATAGCATTTTCTTGTTATGGTTATTAAAATTTTCATTTGTGGAGAATAGATGAACACCACTATCAAACTCCTCGTTGCTTGTTGCATCTAATGTAATAATGGTTCTTGTCATAAGCAATTTACAATCATCAATTGTGGGGTTTGCATCTCTCATATTTTTCAAAAGTTGACGAAATCTTTGTTGGTGGATGTTTTGTCTATCTTGTATGAATATTTTATCCAGAGTAACCACAGTTTTGAATTCTTCCCATAACAACTTAGCTCGTCTATAGATGTCATATGTTGGCTTGTCATTAACAGGAGACAACTGACCCAAATCTCCAACAAAAATGATAGATATGCCTGATAGAAAATTGATAACAGTTATTTCCAATACTATATAACTTTATAGCTACATATTTTTCATATACATATATTTTTTGTCTTAAAATATCCAATAATTAATTTGGTTAATCATGAATCTATATCTACCTACAAAGTTACGATTTGCATTTTGTGGGAATGCTTGTCAGAGTCAAGAATCTATGTTCTCTAGCAAGTTTTGACCAATGAAGCTCATTTCATCAATTAAAATGTACTTGATGTGTGTTATTTCTTCTTGAAAACTTGTGAGCCTCGCTCCTTCCAATTGAGAAAAATATCTTATTGGGATTCAGAGTTTTGAATGAAATGTGGATGCTCCTATGTTGAATGTTGCAACTCCAGTTGGTGCCAGTAATAGAAGAGGAGTGTTATGAAATAACTTGCACAATAGAAGAATATGATATGAAATATGCTGCAAATACTTGATAATAACTAGGAATAACAAGCCACTTCGAGGGGGCAAACCTCCAAATATCTCTAATGAGAACACACTTCACACTTGATGATGAAATAAGACTCACAACCTCCTATATATACCTATTTATGCCAAGGATATCACCTAGGCCAACTTAGAAACACCTATATAAGACTTAGGCCGACCTAAACAACTAAATAACAATATACTAATGATAATATGACTTAATAGAGAGTTAAGATAGCCACAAGCCGACTATTCATAACCCGATGTACAATAATATTAAGGGCGTAGCATGCCCCCCTTCTTCAAGGAAGCATTGTCCTCAATGCTAATCAAGTTTGGAAAATTTTGAATGAACTCCTCGTCTTCCCATGTGGCATCTTCAACTAGTAACTTCTTCCATTGGATGAGATACTTAGTGATAGTTCTATTCCTCAGCTTCTTTGTGCATGTTTGACGAATGCACTCTGGTTCCAAAATGATTCTTCCTTATTCATCCAGCTTGGGAAGTGTTGTTTGAGTGGGAATATTATGCCCAATTACCTTCTTCAAACAAGAAACATGAAAAATTGGATGTATCTTTTTTGTTGGTGGCAACTCAAGCTTGTAGGCAACACTACCGATCTTCTGCATGATTTGGTATGGACCATAATACTTTTGAGACAACTTATTATTCTTTCTTTGCTGCTTTGGTGAGATTTGCTTATAAGGCTGCAATCACAAGAAGACCCAATCCCCAACTTCAAAACTTCTTTCACTACGATGTTGGTCTTCCTGTTGTTTCATTCGATTTTGTGCCATGGCTAAATTCTCCTTGAGTCCCGAAAGTACTTGTTGTTGATGAAGCAAGTGGTCTTCTATTTCCTGAACTCTTGGGGACACCTTAATTGATGATGTGATGGAAGGAGGATGATATCCATAAAGTGCCAAAAATGGAGACATTTTTGATGAGCTATGAAAAGAAGTGTTATACCACCATTCCACAAGTGGTAGCCAATCTACCCACTGGGACTGTTTCTCTGAAGTGAAACAACGTAGATATCCTTCCAAACACTTATTAACAACCTCTATTTTCCCATCTGATTGAGGGTGGTATGAAGAGCTAAGAGCCAATTGAGTACCCAAACATGAGAATAAATCTTTCCAAAAGTGACTAGTGAAGATAGGATCACGATCACTAACAATAACTTTAGGTGTACCATGTAGCTTTTGGATATTCTCCAAAAAAGCTTTAGCCACTGCACTTGTTGTAAAAGGATGTGCTAATGCAATGAAATGTACATATTTAGTGAGCCGATCAACTACCACCATGATGACATTATGACCTTTAGATTTGGGAAGCCCTGTGATGAAGTCCATGGATACCTCTTCCCAATGCTTGCTAGGAATAGATAAGGGTTGCAAGAGACACGAGGTGTCTTAATTGTCTCCCTTTATGCCTTTGACACGCAAACGATTCCAGCCACAAATTTTTGAACATCACCCTTTAGCCCCTCCCAAAGAAATCTTGCTTGACTACGATGATATGTCTTCAAAAATCTTGAATGACCACCCACTAGAGACTCATTCAACTTTGTGAGAATCTTGATTTTAAGGTTGGAATTCTTACAGAGATACAAACGCTCTTTATACCAAAGAGTATCTCCCTTCCAACAAAACTTATCTGAACTACTAGGATCACTTTTTAATTGCTTTCGATGGGATTACTTGTCCTGTATCATTTTTCCACTGCTGGCTTCCCTCCCACCCAATTTAGCATGTGTGAAAGGGCACACAATAAGGCTTCATCTTATAATGCTTCCTTGGCGTGCATGCTGCGACAATATTTTCTTTCCTTTCTTACGCATACAATCTCAAAGTCATATCCTAACATCTTAGTGACCCATTTTTGTTGCTCTTCAGAAGATAGTCGTTGTTCCAAAAAATATTTTAGGCTATCGTGATCTGTCTTAACCTTGAAATGTCTACCCAATAGATAAGGCCGCCATTGTTTCACTACATGGAGTATTGCTAGCATTTCCTTCTCATAAATAGGTTTTAGTTGATTCTTACATTTTAATTGACGACTCTAAAAATCAATTGGTCGACCTTCTTGCATGAGCACTGCTCCTATCCCATTTCCAGAAGCATCACATTCCACAATGAATTCCTTAGTGAAGTCGGGAGTGGCAAGTACTGGAGTTGTACACATAGCCTCCTTCAATCTCTCAAATGTTGTATTGGCAGACTCGTTCCAATGAAAGGAATCCTTCTTCAATAGAGTGGTGAGAGGTGTTGCTATACTACCATAATTCTTCACAAATCTTCTATAGTACCCTGTCAGTCCCAAGAATCCACCTTTACTCCTTCATGTGAAACTATGTGTCCCAAATACTCCACCTCTGTAAGACCAAAAGCACACTTGGATGGCTTAGCATAGAGTTTATGATCTTCAAGTATTTGTAATGCTTGGTCCACATGTTGCAAATGTTTAACAAGTCTTTTCTATAAATTAATATATCATCAAGAATACTAACACAAACTTTCTCAAGAACTTCTTAAAAGTAAGATTCATCAAACTTTGGAATGTAGATGTGGTGCATTGAGTGAGACCAAATGGCATCACAAAAAATTCATAATGACCCTCCTGAGTCCGAAATGCTATCTTACAAATATCTTCCTCCTTAATCCGAATTTGGCGATAACCAAATCTAAGATCTAACTTGGTAAAAAACATAGCTCCATTTAATTCATCTAGCAAATCATCCATGACTGGAATTGGAAACTTATTTTTAATGGTGTACATGTTGAGCACTCTATAATTTGGACACATGCGCCAAGTATCATCCTTCTTACGTACCATCACCACAGGCTAGGAGTAAGCACTTTGGCTATGCCTGATGATTCCTACCTCTAGCATCTCTTCAACAATCTTTTCTATCTCACTCTTTTGTATGTGTGGATACCTGTAAGGCCTGATGTTCGGTGGTTGGCTCCCTGGGACTAACTGTATGGCATGATCATGATCCCTCTTAGGAGGAAGTCCTTTAGGCATATCTCCAAGAACAACTGAGTGATGATCAATTATAGCTTGCAAATTTGGATGAGTAGGAGTATTAGATTGAGAGACTTCTAATGAACATAGTTGGGACACAAATCCATCCACTCCTTTCTTAAGCAACTTTTGCATTTGATGAGAGCTTACCATTTGTGGAGATTTTGCCTTCAACCCCCTTAGCTCTACTAGCCTTCCTTCCGATTGAAATCTCATGAATAGTTCTTGGAAGTTCATCTCAATTGTTCCTAATGTAGTAAGCCATTGTACTCCCAAAACAATATCTGCTGCACCCATGGATATAGCATACATTGGGGTATCAAGTTGATAATCTCCCATGGATAATTTAATGCTATGACACTTCCCTGAACAACTAACTGTACCACCATCTGCAATCAAAACTTGAAACTCTGGAGCTAGATATATGAAACAATTTAGACGAGTAGCTAACTTTTTGTTGATGAAATTATGAGTACTACCTGAGTCAATCAACACTGTTACCTTCTGCTTCTTTAGGAACCCCACCACCTTGAGAGTTTGTGGAGTGCTGAAACCTAAGAGTGCATGACAAGAAATGATTGGTTGAGAATCATGTGATTCCTTATTTGACTCCCTTTCATCTTCTAGTATGGGTTCCTCCTCTTCTTCCTCATTGGGACCTTCAATATAAAACAATTTCTTTTCACTACATTTATGTCCTCGACTGTATTTGCTATCACAATTGAAACACAAGCCTTTTGCTCTTTTCTCCTCAATTTTTTGTGGAGTCAACTTAGTAGGTTGTGTTGAATATCCTTTCTCTCTTGTCACATTAGCCCCTTGCTTCTTGGGAATCAAATATTTCTCCTCTACACTACGTGCTAAGATAAAAGACTCATTTATGGAACTAGGGCTAAACATGCGTACCTCATGTTGAATGTGATCCTTGAGACCACCCAAGAATAAGTCATTCAAGTTTTCCTCCATAATTGTATCCACCCTTAAGGATAAATTTTGGAATTGCTGAATATAATCCTTAACTGATCCTGTTTGTTGAAGTTTAGCTAGCTGGCTGAAGAAGTTGTCTGTGACACTATTGCTATATTATGCTTGGAGTTCCTCTGTAAAAATTGACCATGAGACGGTGAGCCCCTTTTTACTTCGATGAGTGCAAAGCCAACGATACCAAAAGAATTGATCTGGTTCTAGATATAAGGAAGCCATCGTGACCTTTTGTCCATTTGGGATTTGGTGTACTTCAAAAAAAATTTCCATTTGGTTTATCCATGTTAGAGGATCCTTACCATCAAACTTGCGCATATCCACCTTTGGAAATAAATTCCTAGATCCCATAGGAGTACTAAAGCTTGTGTCAGTAGTAGCTGACCTAGAATTTTCACCTTGGCCGCTTGAGAACTCCTTTCTTGATTCAGCCCTGTAGGTGCTTAACATGTTTTGTATGTCTGATATATCTCCTCTTAGGTCACACATATCCATCTTAATTGAGGAAATGTCTTCCTTGACCTTATTTATTTCCTCATTATGAGTAATATCCTCGATTGTTTCACCATCCTTATCAGGAGTCTTCCCCGGAGTGACATTCTTCTTACCCCTTGTTGAAGGCCCCGGCATGATGGAAACCACTAATGTTGAAATAAATCATACAAATGAAACTTAAATTCTCTCAAATTTTTATTGTAATTTCCTTTATTATGTCTTCAAAAACCCAATAAAAATCAGACTCCAATTCAACAAGATGTGTGAGATATGTAGATTCCAAAAAAATAGTGTAGAAACCCTAATTCTGCAATAATTCGCTTAATTATGCTCCAATTCTTCTGAAATCCGGACTGTATATTCTTCACTATGTTCTTCAAAAACCCTTTAAAAATCAGAAAAAAATTTGCCAAAATCTGAAAGATATGCTCTTCCCAAAATCGCCTTTAAAATTGAGAAAAACCTTGCCTCTATGGTGCCAAGAACCTGGCTCTGATACCACTTGTTATGAAATAACTTGCACAATAGAAGAATATGATATGAAATATGCTGCAAATACTTGATAATAACTAGGAATAACAAGCCACTTCGAGGGGGAAAACCTCCAAATATCTCTAATGAGAACACACTTCACACTTGATGATGAAATAAGACTCACAACCTCCTATATATACCTATTTATGCCAAGGATATCACCTAGGCTGACTTAGACACACCTATATAAGACTTAGGCCGACCTAAACAACTAAATAACAATATACTAATGATAATATGAATTAATAGAGAGTTAAGATAGCCACAAGCCGACTATTCATAACCCGATGTACAATAATATTAAGGGCGTAGCATGCCCCCCTTCTTCAAAGAAGCATTGTCCTCAATGCTAATCAAGTTTGGAAACTTTTGAATGAACTCCTCATCTTCCCATGTGGCATCTTCAACTGGTAAATTCTTCCATTGCATGAGATACTCAGTGATAGTTCTATTCCTCAGCTTCTTTGTGCGTGTTTGATGAATGCACTCTGGTTCCAAAATGATTCTCCCTTCTTCATCTAGCTTAGGAAATGTTGTTTGAGTGGGAATATTATGCCCAATTACCTTCTTCAAATAGGAAACATGAAAAACTGGATGTATCTTTGTTGTAGGTGGCAACTCAAGCTTGTAGGCGACACTACCAATCTTCTGGCGGAATTTGGGTATGGACCATAATACTTTGGAGACAACTGCCATTCCTTTCTTTGCTGCTTTAGTGAGATTTCTTATAGAATACAATGCTTAGAAGACCAATCCCAACTTCAAAACTGCCTCTTGATGTTGGTCTATCCTATTGTTTCATTTGATTTTTGTTGCCATGGCTAAATTCTCCTTGAGTCACGAAAGTGCTTGTTGTTGATAAAAGCAAGTGGTCTTCTACTACTGAACTCTTGAGGGACACCTTAATTGATGATGTGATGGAGAGGAAGGATGATATCCATAAAGTGCCAAAAATGGAGACATTTTTGATGAGCTATGAAAAAAAGTGTTATACCACCATTCCGCAAGTGGTAGCCAATCTACCCACTGGGACTGTTTCTCTGAAGTGAAACAACGTAGATATCCTTCCAAACACTTATTAACAACCTATGTTTCCCATCTGATCGAGGGTGGTATGAAGAGTTAAGAGCCAATTGAGTACCCAAACATGAGAATAAATCTTTCCAAAAGTGACTAGTGAAGATAGGATCACGATCACTAACAATAACTTTAGGTGTACCATGTAGCTTTTGGATATTCTCCAAAAAAGCTTTAGCCACTACACTTGCTGTAAAAGGATGTGCTAATGCAATGAAATGTGCATATTTAGTGAGCCAATCAACTACCACCATGATGACATTATGACCTTTAGATTTGGGAAGCCCTATGATGAAGTTCATGGATACCTCTTCCCAACACTAGCTAGGAATAGATAAGGGTTGCAAACACGATTGTCTTAATTGTCTCCGTTTATGCCTTTGACACAAACATTCAATACGGTGCGGGCATGCCAGCCCTTCCCAAAAAAAATCTTGCTTGACTTGATGATATGTCTTCAAAAATGCTGAATGACCACCCACTGGAGACTCATGCAACTTTGTGAGAATCTTGTGTTTAAGAGTGGAATTTTTGCGGAGATACAAATGCTCTTTATACCAAAGAGTATGCCCTTCAACAAAACTTTTCACGAACTACTAGGATCGCTTTTTATTGCTCCGTTGAGGAGATTTACTTGTTGCAACATCATTTTGCCACTTTGCTTTGGCTTCCTCCACCCAATTTGCTTGTACTATTGAAAGGGCACACAATAAGGCTTCATCTTTCTCATCCTTCCTTGAAAGTGCATTTGTGACAATATTATCTTTCCCTTTCTTATATACAATCTCAAAGTCATATCCTAACATCTTGGTGACCCATTTTTGTTGCTCTTTTTAGAAGATAGTCATTGTTCCAAAAATATTTTAGGCTATGTGATGCGTCTTAACAACAAAATGTCTACCCACAATAGATAAGGCCGCCATTGTTTCACTGCATGGAGTATTGCTAACATTTCCTTCTCATAAATAGGTTTTAGTAGATTCTTACCTTTTAATTGACGACTCTCAAAAGAAATTGGTCGACCTTCTTGCATGAGCACTGCTCCTATCCCATTTCCAGAAGCATCACATTCCACAATGAATTCCTTGGTGAGGTCAGGAGTGGCAAGTACTGGAGTTGTACACATAGCCTCCTTCAATCTCTCAAATGATGTATTGGCAGACTCGTTCTAATGAAAAGAATCCATCTTCAATAGAGTGGTGAGAGGTGTTGCTATACTACCATAATTATTCACAAATCTTCTATAGTACCCTGTCAATCCTAAGAATCCTCTCAGTTTCTTAATGGTTTTTGGAATAGGCCATTCCATGATAGCCTTAATTTTGTTAGGGTCCACCTTTACTCCTTCATGTGAAACTATGTGTCCCACCTACGTAAGACCAAAGAAACACCTTGGATGGCTTAGCATAGAGTTTTACTTGAATATTTAAAGTATTTGTAATGCTTGGCCCACATGGTGCAAATGTTCTTCCCAAGTCTTGCTATAAATTAATATATCATCAAAGAATACTAACACAAACTTTCTCAAGAACTTCTTAAAAATGGAATTCATCAAACTTTGGAATGTAGATGGTACATTGGTAAGACCAAATGGCATCACCAAAAATTCATAATGACCCTCATGAGTCCGAAATGTTGTCTTACAAATATCCTCCTCCTTAATCTGAATTTGGTGATAACCAGATCTAAGATCTAACTTGGTAAAAAACATAGCTCCATTTAATTCATCTAGAAAATCATCAATGACTGGAACTGGAAACTTATCTTTAATGGTGTACATGTTGAGCACTCTATAATCTAGACACATGTGCCAAGTATCATCCGTCTTATGTACCATCACCACCGGTGAGGAGTAAGCACTTTGGCTATGCCTGATGATTCCTACCTCTAGCATCTCTTCAACAATTTTTTCTATCTCACTCTTTTGTATGTGTGGATACCTGTAAGGCTTGATGTTCAGTGGTTGGCTCCCTAGGACTAATTGTATGGCATGATCATGATCCCTCTTAGGAGGAAGTCCTTTAGGCATATCTCCAAGAACAACTGAGTGACAATCAATTATAGCTTACAAATCTAGATGAGTAGGAGTAATAGATTGAGAGACTTCTAATGAACATAGTTGGGCCACAAATCCATCCACTCCTTTCTTAAGCAACTTTTGCATTTGATGAGAGCTTACCATTTGTGGAGATTTTTCCTTCAACCCCCTTAGCTCTAATATCCTTCCTTCTGATTGAAATCTCATGAATAGTTCTTGGAAGTTCATCTCAATTGTTCCTAATGTAGTAAGCCATTGTACTTCCAAAACAATATCTGTTGCACCCATGGATATCGCATACATTGGGGTATCAAGTTGATAATATCCCATGGATAATTTAATGCTATGACACTTCCCTAAACAATTAATTGTACCACCATCTGCAATCAAAACTTGAAACTCTAGAGCTGGATATATGAAACAATTTAGACAAGTAGCTAACTTTTTGTTGATGAAATTATGAGTACTACCTGAGTCGATCAACACTGTTACCTTCTGCTTCTTTAGGAACTCCACCACCTTGAGAGTTTGTG
>VDFB02350011.1:0-22761 GCA_007258455.2 Sequoia sempervirens
ATCCTGGTTTCGGTCGCGTATTACAAGCATCATGTGGCAGGCCCTGCCGCTTCTTTCATCCATTGGTAATTTAGGTGTCGATCTTTCATCTCGATACAACATGTTTGATGGATCTACTTCAATTACCTCATGGCCAAGGTCTCCCCATCTTGTGAATTTAGGATAATTTTGAGGATAAGTTTGTGATGTGGGAGCTTGGGCGTTTTCTGGCCAGAGAAACCCTCAGAAGTGATCAGGAGATTGTGGTAACTCTCCTCCGCAAAAGCATTGTTAGGGAGCCTATAACTTCCACAACCGTCCTCCTGGATGATAAGCTTGATATCGGATATGGTGGGAATGGCGGGTGTCTCTATCGCAGAAGTGGACGTGAGAGTGGCGGGATCGATGTATGATGTGGATGGGCCTTCATCATTTTTACCGACTTGGGGATTTTGTAATATTTGGCTTCAAGGTTGCTTGCGATTATGAAAACGGCTACCGGGATCTCCATGGACGGTAACCTCTTGTCATTATGTGTGAATTTCACACATTGGTGGAAAGGTTGATGCTACGACTTTCATTGCATGGATCATGGTGATCCCAGGAGAATGTTGTATGGTAAGTCGAGGTCCAGGACCTGACAGGTGGTTTCCATAAGTGTTGGCCCTACTTGGATAGGGGGCTTAATTGTGCCCTGTGACACTCTTTCTTGGTCATCATATGCTCTGATTGTTATGCCCTTTCCTTTGTCAATGGAATCTTCTGATATCTTTAACTGCTTGATGAGGCTAAAAGAACAAATGTTTAAACCTGCACCTCCATCCACCAGGACCCTTTTGATTTTGCTTTTGTTCACAATGACCTCTAAGTGAAGTGCACGATTGTGAGATGGTTGGGCGGGAAAGTCTTGGTCAGAAAATGTAAGGAGGTTAGGCGTTATGATGTTTCCGACCATAGCTTGGAATTGTTCCGCATCAAGATCTGCGGGGACGGTGGATGAGGCTAATGCTTCTTCGAGGATATTTTTATGGGCCGATGACATTTTTAACAACTCCATGATGGAGATGTGTGCTGGTGTTCTCTTGAGTTGGTCTACGACATTGTAGCTATATGGAACGGCTCTTGATGTAGGGACTCTATTGGGTTGGGATGACCCTGCAATGGTGACCTTGCCGCCTCTTGTGGTGACTCCATAGTCTTCGGCATGGGCGCCTTTGATCGTGATGACCATGCAGTTTTCATTGAGGTTGGCAACAACTATTTCGTATATATGATTTACACTGCCTTTTCCTTTATCCTTGTTATTCCCTTTGTTGGCATGATTCGGCATCGGATTCGTGTAGATTTTAAGATCCTGATTCCCTGTAGGTGTTTCCACATTTATGATTCTTTTGTCGATGAGATCTTGAATGATGTTCTTGAGTCTCATACAGTTATTTGTGGTGTGGCCTTTGATCTTGTGGAACTCACATAATTGATTTTCATTGTACCAAGGAGATTTGACATCAGGTTCTTGATAATTCTCAAACGTGGGAGCTTGGATGAGTTTTTCGTCGATTAGCTTTTTCATGATGTCCTCTAGTGGTTCCCCCAAAGTAGTGTATTTTCGTTTGGGGTATGTTTTGCGTTGATGTGGTCCTCTTTGATCGTTGACGTTATTGATGGTGGGATTATTGTTGGGTTGATATGTTGTGTGATGAGTGTTTTGGCGTTGTGCTTGGATTTGCGGTGTGGGTGTATTTTGGCGTGGACCACTAATGACCACCTTGGCATCGACGACGCCATCATTAGTGATGTTCTTGTTTCTCGCCCATGTACGAGGTTTATCATTGTAATTTGATGGTGGGCGCTTGTTTTGTGATTCTTGATATGATGTTGATTCGATGGGTTGGGTTGCAAGGGCTCTTTCGATGCTAAGCGCCTTGGAGATCAATTGATCGTAGGTGGTGATTCCCTGAACCTTGAGGTGGAATGATAGGCGACTTTCAAGATTGGCTATGATTGTGCAGACTTGTTGTTCTTCTGGCATGGTCCATTTGCTCCGATTGGCCTTGGATCGCCATCGTTGAAGGAATGAAGCGAAAGATTCATTCTTTCCTTGTTCGGCGTGAGTTCTTTTGGTTAACATCCATTGAAATGTTACATGCGTAGTTTCTTTCAATGAATCGTCTCTAATTTCTTGAATGTCCTAATGCGAGGGTGAGAGAACCATTCTATGGCATTTGCACCTTGCTAAGCTTGGGAATAGCCACATCCGGATAAGTATCGTCATATGCGACCTCCATACAATGAACTTGGAATTCCCTAATGTGATCTTCAGGGTTTCCCATCCCTTGATACTTGTCAAATTTTAGGATTTCAAATCCCTTAAGGAATGGTTTTCATGTCTAGGCTCCTATCAAATGGATAGGGACACAAGTTGCTTTGCGTTTTGGTTGTTCGCCCTGATTGAAGATCGAGTACTTGTTGTGAGAGCAACTTGAATTGTGTCGTTATATCATTCTGAGGATCAGGGGGTGGGATGAATGTGTTTTGGGGTGTTGCAATTATGGTTTGGATGGATGGGTTGGTTTGGATGGATGGGTTGGTTTGTGCGTTGTTCACTGGTATTGGTATGTTGTGGCGAGCGAAGTAGGCTTCTACTTGCTTTTGGATGAACAACGCTTGTTGTTGCTCTTGTTGTTGTTGCGCTAAGATTTTTGCTTGTTGTTGCACTTGTTGCTTTTCTAACAACGCTTGTTGTTCTGCTTGCTGCTGCGCTTGTTGTTGTTGTTCGCGCTTGTTACCCATTCTCTACTGTTCTTGTTTCCCCGCAACACTTGTTGTTGAACCTTAGTCTGTTGCTTCTTGTTGTTCGCGATATTTGTTTTAATGCTTGGTAAGTGCAGCTTGCCATTCTTGGCTGCTTATTGAAGTTATTATACATTGCTATTCTTGCTTGTTGTGCTTGCGTTTGAGCTTGTGCTTGGGCTTGCGCTTGAGCTTGTGCTTGGGCTTGCGCTTGTGCGGTTTGTTGTTGCAATAAAAGTTGTGCTTGAGCGACTCTTTGTGCTTGCAATGCTTGTGCGGCTTGGGCGGCTTGTTGTTGTTGTTGTTGCAATAAAGCTTTGGCTTGTTGTGTTTGTTGTGCTTGTAATGCAGCTTGTGCGGTTTTGGCAGCTTGCGCAGCTTGAGCGGCTTGTTGCACAGCTTTTTGTTTTTGCACTTGTTGATAGCCTCTTTGGAAAGCAGCTTGCAATGTTGCGTCGAATTGGTTTGATGTGGTGAATGTTGGTGGCGGTGGGGGTGGGGGTGGATTTGGAATGGCGTTCGTGGTGGTGGTGAATGATGATGTTGTGTTGATCATTTGGTTGGTAGATGGTGTTGTCATGTTGATTGCGTGAAAGGTGGATGGTGTTGTTGATGTGGTAAGTGGCATTGTTAATGTGATTGGCCCTTGAGAGACCATGTTTTGCAATGTTGTGGGGGTGTTTGATGATGTTGCCCTTGCTTGCGGGTTTGTCGTTTGTTGTTGTGATGTCAACAATAAGTTTTGAGCGTTTGGCAAGATGTTTTGATTGATGGTTGGGATGTATGTTTGATGGATACTCGGTAGAGGGGGAAGCCCTAAACCAAGGAGTGGTGTTGATGACAATGGTGATGGTGGGAGAGGTGGATATGTAAGGGGGGTGAATCCTTGCGAGAGTGTTGTGGTGTTGAAAATGCCCCCTGCTCCGAATATGTCTCCCTCCTCTTGTGAATTCGTGAGAAGAGGTGTTTGTGGTGCTCCATGAAATGATGTCGATGATAGGTCATAATGTAAAGTGAGAGGAACATTTTGGTGTAATGGATTATGGAGGATGTTTTGTTCCACTGTGGTGTTTGCGTCCAAGTTTTGGTTATTCACAAGGGGATGTGATTGAAGTTCATTGAGAAATGTGTTTCCCTTGTTGACATTTGGTTGAGTTGGAGCAATCGATGTCGTGATTTTTGGAATGTTTTGCGTGACGTTTTGGGATGGAGGTGTAGATGAAATGGGGATGGTGGATGAGATTGGTGGAAAAGATGTCTCCACTATAGTGCTCATATCAAAATCCGAAGGCAACTTGGCCCCTTGCTTTGCTAGTTCAAGCATGTACAACGAAGGGTTAAGTCTCATCATGATGTTGATGATTCTATGGTTATCCGGATTTTGGAGCATTTCAGTTATTTCTTCGCGAGACATTCCAAAGGTGAGGTCTTCCCCTTGATTTTCTTCTTGTGGGTTTTGTGATGATGAGGGGACCAATGGATTGCTTGATTCTGCAAGATTCATTTCTGCATTTGTTTGGCTAAGGTCACTTGAAGCGGGAGTTTCTTTGTGGGCTTCCATACTCTTCTTGTATTGAGATCTCGTTTGAACCATAAAACAAGGATCAATCTTCGAAAATATGGGAGATGAATCTCTTGATTCCTTGGATTTAATCTCTATTTTATGTCCCAAAGTGAAAGTTTTTAGGATGCCTTTTAGGATCAAACGTGATGATGATATGATGGTGATGTTCAAAGATGGATGTTATGGATGTTTTGACTTTTGATAGATCTTGAATGAAATACTAGGCTTTGGATTTTTGATTGGTTTGATTTTTTGGATTTTGAGACTTTGTCCTTGATCTTGATTTGGATTTTGTTTTTGGATTTTGAACAAAAATACCCTAAGATGTTTGATAATAATCTAAAGGATAGTTGTGTTCAAAAGATGATGATTTGGATATGTGTGAGGAGAAGGATGCATTTACCCACACCTACCCAAACAAGGTGATTGTTTCACTAAGTATATGAGAAGGATTCATCTACATACACTAAGCTAGGCAAGATGATTTGGATGACTTTGACTAAAGATATGCAAAAGGATGCATTCACACACTCCTAGCCAAAGGTGTTTTGATAAATGTTTTTAAGGACTTGATCTCAATGAGTTTGAATGATTGCTTGATTTTGTCATAAAGCCTAGCATTTCAAGGATGATTTCAAGGTTTTTCAAAAGATGACTTGTGAGATGGATGTTTGGATGTTTTGAAAGATGGATGAAAGAGGTTTGATTTGTTTTGATCTCTAGATGAACCTAAAAAGACCACTTTGTATTTTCCAAGACCTAGGTATTGAAGAGTATGCATATGCTTCCTAAAGACCTTTGTAACCAAGGAATGATTTGAACATTTTGGATTTCCAATCAATGATTTGTGCTTTTGGGATTTGGAGTCTTCAACACACATGAAAGTTCATTTTGCTTAGTCTTTGCTTAATGGATTTATTTTACCAAAAACACTCTCTTTGATTAAAGTTTCAAACTAATATGTACCAATGTCTTAATTTCTTTAAACCCCACAAGATATTTTATGTGGAAATTCAATGAACTTAAGGCAAGGGTTTTCCTATTGTTTACTCAAGAAGACAAATTGAGATATAATCCAATGCTTAGGAACCTCTACGAATGTGAATCCGCAGGGAAAAGTAACATATGGATTGAGTCAATGATATTTGTCTTCAAGAGGGTTTGAAATTTGAGAATCATGTTGAATGTTTGTTTGCAAAATGTTTTCGAATACATAATCGTGGTTTTCAAACAAAGAATAATTACAAGCCCTATGGATGTGATAGACAATGTTTGTTGAGTCCCCACTTGGACAAGTCCAACACTTACTCTTTTAGCGGATGGTTAGATGCTTTAATTCCCCATCCCTCCACGGCACTCACTTATACCGGGCAGCCAAGCACCAACACCCATGAAACTCCCATGGCATGCTTTCCATCTCTACTAAAAGCCATGTAATTTGGGCTGCTTCGTAACCGCTCTGCACCAACAAACGTATAGGATTTTGGCAAATTCTAGCACATAGGTTCTAGTAAGGACTTTCCGTCAGGAGATTGACCCATACGGCAAGAGTCCCCTTCGATCCATCTGTCGAGCCAACCGCGATTATGGCGCTTAACCAAACCCCTCATTTATATCCCGGCTGGAAATACTCTTGGCTTTAGAGTGTTACCGGTTGAGTCATCGCTTGGGTGAGTACTTTTTCCCCAAGGCAGGCCCTCTAAGATAAACAAAAGCGAGCAAAGACACAATCCGTAACTCGATCACATCTTTGATGGCACAAAGAAAGAGAATGTAATAAAATGCCCCTACTCACACTCGCACAAGATGTTCAATTTTTAAGCCCAAATTGAAGTGTTTCAAAGCAATAAAATGTATTTTGAGTGTTTCTCTTGCACCCTAGATCGCACGAAGCGCAAGGGGAGAGGATACGTACTCAAAAGACAATCACACAAATCAAACACTTGTTCGTTTTATACCCTTCAAAGCAATTGTGAATTCGTTTTAAGCACCAAATGAAATATGAGGATTGCTTGTTCAATTTTTAACCCAAAACGAAATCTAGTAAGTGTGTTCTAAGGTTCGTTTTAAGCCCTTTGCAATAAAAATAAAATTGTTCGTTTTAGCCCCAATTGAAAACTAATGTTCTAAAACGAAAAGGAAAACAATTTCGTGTAGTGTTGATTAAACACTTAAAGTGTTAAAAAACACATTGTGTTTTCAAAAAAAAGATTTCCCTTCTTTCGTGAAGTAGTATTAATCAAACATTTAAAGTGTTAAAAAACACATTGTGTAAACAAAAATCCTCCTCCTTTCGTTTTTTGTTTGATAGCCTTCTCTTTCGCCTTGCACCTTTTCGCCTTCGTTTGCTTTTGTACCTTTTTCCTTTCGCTTGTACCTTTGTACCTATACAAAAAGGCAATCATGAGAAGGTAAAAGATATTAAATTAAGTTCATTTTAATCATTGATTAAAAATAGAAGAACGAAACAAAAGATTCAATGATTTAAAATGGGGCAAAATGTAATCCAATATTAGATGTAATCATTGATTTTCCAAAAAGGTTACTTTCAAATAATAAATACTCAATGTCTTTTAGATTAATAATGAATCACCACCCTTTCTCCGTAAAAAAAAAAGTTTGTTCAAAGACCAATGTAAACAAAAAAAACTTATTAAGCAAAGATTTCAGTCCTTTTGTCATGATGACGCCTTGGTCTTCTTTGATTAAACCTGCAAAATGAGTTTGAACAGTAATGTTAATAATAGGAAGACTTTCCTATTCAGCCATAAATGATTTAGAACACACTATTAATAACAGGAAGACCTTCCCATTCAGCGCAGCCAATCCCAAGGATAAAAACAGCAGCATGAACAAGACAAACAACAAAAAGCTTGGATGATGACTTTAATATTATTTTATTATTACATCAAACGTATTTAAGATTATTTGACAAGCTCAGCTCACGTGAAAACAACCCTGATAATTTTGTAATGGTTTCGCGCCTTGAAAGTTTCAAATATCGAGTTTTTTTTTTTTTTAATCCCTGTCTCATGAATGATACAGATGGGACTCATAAATGACCAGCGTCTTGAAAGCTTCAAAGAAACTATCAGAGCTCTGCCAATAAGTGTTCCTGAAACCGTGCCTTTTTTACCGCATTCCATTACAAGCTGATAATGTTGCAGCCGAGCTTCTCACACAGGTTGGAAGACTTGCTTTCTGGAAGCACATCAAAGGAGTACCTCGCAATCTCATCAGCAAGAAATGGAAGAAGATGGTGGGAAGGTTGATGGAAATATGAGTTCCACTTAAGCAATGCTGGTGATTTTGGCGACGTTTCTATATGAAGGCGCTCTTGGTGATTTTTTATATATCTGAACCTGTTAGTTCCATGTCGGACTCAACCCTCTGCAATGGCTTTACATAGCGACCAGTGTATTGTTGTGTACCAAAATACAGCATATCAAAACATGACCTAAGAAGACACGCATTTTAATTGGTATCTGCAAAAAGAAAAGCCAGTGATTTCAAGCTGATGCATTCATTATTTTTACCAACCACGCATGAAGACTAAGTGTGAGGCCGATTCTGCCTGTCAAGGATTTGACATTTCTATTGATTGCAAAAGACTCTATAATGCTTCTTTGTCAGAAAGATGTGAAAATACTAATGGGAAAAATGATGATTATGTTTGAACTGCACGCAATATCAAATTTGCATTCAAAACAAAGAACAACTATCAAACGCATTTAAGAATCCTACTTGCTTAAGTCACGTGCCTCTGCAACTTACTTATAATCACACCTATAAACTATAAAATATAAAGTCTTTGTGCCTTCTATTAATTTGAATCATATCTACATTATGGCACTCGTAAAAATTGAGCCATCCAACAAACCAAGAATCTCAGTGTTGTCTTTAAGTTTTAAATTTTAATAAGACTCCTGAATCATATTCATATGACGTGATGGCACCACTTAGCTATGATTTTGTTTTTGTTAAAAACCAGAGACACATAGATGTATCAATTGCATCTTGTTCAACTTACAGATATTTCATCGTTCACACAATTACTAGTAGGAATAAAAATTCTCAAGCTGTCCGAAGATGCACAGGTCCAGCATCATCTTGTTTCTCCTGCGCACGATGCTGCAATCATTGCGGGCTATGAGACCACGCCTTTTATCCCTTTGTTAATTAGTTCATGTTCCCTGTTCATGCTGCCATATAAGCACGTTATTGATTCAAAGAAAAATCTTTGGTCATTTCAAAGCAAATGTGATGAGCAGGCGTAAAGACAAATTTCTCAATCCATTCCAGCATGCTTTCTACCCTCACCCAGGTAAGATATGCGTGCGAACTTCCAATTATGATGTACTATGGCACTTAGGTTTCATAATTTGTATATGCAGACTGGTAACTCCAAAAACACAAAATTATTCATTGCTTAAAAAAATAAAAATAAAAAAAATGAAATCTAGATATGCCTAAAATAGACTTATTGCATACACTTTTAGAAACTTTCACAAATGCTATGTTAATAAACAGTCAAAAATAAGCCAATGCATAGCAGATGTGAAGAAAATCCATAAGCCTTCCTTCTAGCGCCAAATGTAAGCATCCATTAAAATCTGCAAAAACTAAACTCATATAGGGGTTAGTGTTATGCAAACTCTATTAAAATGCCTCTATGAAATACCTTAGGAATACTTCCAAATGCAACAAATGATACTAGAAAGACCAAAGCATTATGAAAACAAAACCAAATTACCTATTCCATAGTTGGATTGGTGTCACATGTGCTAGTGACCCTTTCCCAATCCTTGATAAAAGCTCAAATTGTGTAAATGCAAATGGAGATGGTGGAGTGATGATGAACAAGATCGAATCTCAAATGAAGAGAGTAACCTTGCAATAGATTGTGAAGGATTTGCTTGAGGATGATGCACCTATTTAAAGATTTTCAAAAGGCCAAGTGTTGAAGAGGGACCAATGTGGGATCAAAACAAGCCAATGAGTTGAGGACACTTGTCATCATGTGATTAGTTGATGTATATGCAAGATTTGGGAAGAGTGCCCAAGAGGGGGAATTTTGAATTCAAATTTGCAATAAATTTTGAGAGGGACAAGAAAGAAGAGCAATAAATGCCCGCTTTGACTTGTCATGTTGAGGGAAAATGAGGTTTTAATAAATCAATAAAATTGATTTATTGTGCAAGTGGCTAGGTCTAGATAATGCAAGTGGGATGTGATTAGTATTAGATTAGGATTAGATGATGATCATGCTGATTTAATGCTGATTAGGTGAGTTGACATTTTGGACTTTGATAATTGATTTATTTAAATCAGAAAATGATGGAAAATGTATGATTTGGATTTGATTTAAATAAAGTCCGATTTATTGGATGAATGGAATATGATTATGCATGATGTAAATTTGACATGTCTACAATATCTTCCCAAGTTTCCACAGTATCTCTTCCTAGGCTCATGAACCATCTCAATGCAACCTCTTTCAATGTGGTAGGAAATAGCTTAAGCCTATGGGCATTAGTTGTATAATCATAACTCCTACAGAGTATGTAAAACTCAAATAGAAAGGTATCAAGATCTTCTATGACAAGTCCATAAAAATTTGGGAGTGTTGAGGCAAGAATTTTCTTGATGTTGTCAACTTCATTTTGATGGGAAATGGGGAAAGGAAAAACTAGTTGCTTAGGTTTGTTCCTATTTGCATCACCCATGCCTACTTGATGTTGTTCCAAAACAAAGGAATTCTCAAGTTGGTTTTGATCTTTAGAGGAGACTTTAGAACTAGTCAGATTAGGATATGCATCAACAAAGGGGTGTGGATCTTCCTCTTCTTCTTCTGGTAGATTCTGATAGTCAACTAGCTGGAATGGGTTAGGATTGTTAAGAAAGAATCTCCCATAAGAATCCATTCTCCTTCCTCTATGCATGCAATATCACTCACTATAAGTCAGCTCACACAAATAATTGGTAAAGAATAAGGGGGGACATTACTTCCTAAATTAGGATATCCTAAGAACAAATTTCAGAAACACTATAGCAAGGAAAACTATCAATGACTCCAAAAGACTCCCTAGTTTGACACCATCCCTGGAAACAATGCCAAAAATGTTGGCCTCCTATAATGATCTCAATAACCAATCATTTACGTACATGATTCAGAGATTGTACATCTAACTTAAATATCCATTTTAGCCATCATGAAGGTGCATTTAACTTGTCAACCCAAGGATGTGAACTTGAAATGGGTCAGCACAGTATGTGCACTAGGAACTAAAAGTAGCCATTCTATTCTATAGCTAAGGAACACACAAAACTAAAAGTAATTTTTTTGAAAAGGAATTAAACAAATGGTAAAAATAAATCAATGACTATGATAAGTAGAAATGCATAAGATGATTGAAACCATGAGCAATAGATAGGACACTACTTTGTCTACTTTGGCTACAGGAATAGTCATAGAATGAAATTCTAGTGGCTACAGGAACAATTAGTGCTAGATTTCTAACTAAGTACTAAACAATAAGTAATACTAAACTAATGCTAAACTAAGAAGATAAATTTCTCACCAAGTGGGCCCCCTTGGATAGGTATCCTCTAAAACTAATGAAAAATTAGATGTTGGAACTCAAAACTTTATTTTATTCACTGTGAATCATGCATACAAGAGAGTAATGTATCTGTATTTCTAAAAATTGGAGAATGAGAGTACAATATCAAATTGTGCAACCTCTTGAAGAAGGAGCATCAAATCATTATTTATACTAACCACTAAATGTGGTAGTCAACTCTACGACTAGGAGGACACCATTTAGGGAAAATAGAGGAAATGGAGTAGTGGCGATTACACATGCATAGAATTTGGTCAAACATGCACGTCCAAATGCAAGTCCAACATAGTAGTAACACCCATGCATGCTTGAAAATTAAAGTCCACTACAAGGTAGGTATGTTTAGTTGCATGAAAATTCTTTTTTTGTCGGCTGACTTTCACTTGGAGTGATTCCTTTACTGGACATTATGGTGCATGCCCAGCTGGCGGTGTCTTCATTAACTTAGTGAATTAAATCTGCATGGCAAGGTCAATACACATAATAATTGCACATCTATAACCACCTTAAGGACCATTCATTAATCACATGAAAAATCAATATAGATAATTCACATATTATTCCAAATGTCATTAAAGCTTACAAAGATAGGATTAAGTCCAATGTCAATAGTTTGAGGGAAACATTATGAAAATACCAACATTTAAAATTAAATTCCATGACATCTACCAACAAATAAACTATAGATTCTACCAAAAATTGGATGAAAAACTAGGCTCATCAAATCTAATGGCCAAAGAAGTCATATAATTGAAGGAACACTATGCAAAGGAGGTGAAACTTTATAAGAAGTCTCATGAAGCTTCCCTTTCAAGAATTGCAGCCCTAGAAAAGAATCAAAGAAGAGGAATTGTTAGTGGTGACCAAAGTGACAAAGAGGATGAGGGTGAGAGTGAGAACCCTCTTGTAGAAATCCATGATGATGAGGAATTGGACCCTAAAGAGATGAGAATGGTTAGGATGCTAAAGTCCATCAAAGGGGATAATACTCCAAAGGTGAAAGTAGAAGTTCCTATGTATGGTGGAAAGATGGACAGTGAAAAATTGTTTGGTTGGATAGATTCTCTTGATAATTTCTTTGAATTTGAGGAGTTAGAAGACAATAAGAAGGTGAAATTTGCAAAAACAAATTTTAAGGGCCATTCCCTAACATGGTGGAACTATGTCCAAGAAGAAAGAGTCAAGAATGGAAAAACAAAGATAGGTTCATGGGATAGAATGGTGGTGAAGTTGAAGGCACAATTTTTTACTATAGATTATGTAATTTAGACCTTTAGGAGGCTAAAAAATTTAAAACAAAAGGAGTATACTGAGGAGTTCCATAAGTTGAGTATTAGAGCAGGACATACTAAAGATGAGGTAGAAAAGGTTGCAAGGTATCTAAATGGGCTTAGGCTTAAAATTCAAGATTAAATTAGTCTCACAACAGCTAGGAAAGTTGAGGAGTGTTTTCAGTTGGCTTTCAAGGTAGAGGAAAGGATAAAAAGAAGGAAAGAAATACAAGCAAGAGGTAGAGGGAACACTAATAGAGAAAGAGGTACATGGAAAACCTATTAAGAACAAGAAGATACAAGCAAAAACACAAACCAAGTTGCTGATCAAAGAGGTGGTTTTAGAGGTTCTAGAGGAAGATTTGGTGGAGGTAGAGGCTCAAGCTTATTTTTCGGAAGATGCTACCATTGTAATCAGTTTGGTCATTGGGAATGGAAGTGTCCAGAGAAACAAGGTTCTACTTCAATTGGTGGTGACAAAAGAGTTCAATTGGTGCAAGAGGAAGATTGTGAGAGCATCCATTCTCCTAATCAACTTGTTGCTCTAGAAGTTGGGGAATTTTTGATGGTGAGAAGAACATTCCTCCAAACATCTAAGGAGAAATAATAAACACAAAGGAGGACACTATTCAGAACAACTTGCAAATGCAATGGAAAGGTATGCAAAGTTGTTGTAAACTTTGGAAGTATTGACAATGTGGCATCTATTGGAATGATTGATAAATTGAAATTGGGAAAAAGTACTTGATGAAAAACCCTAAAAAGTGTCTTGGTTGAATGATGATCAATCTATTTTGGTGAATGAACAAGCTTTGGTTGAATTTAACATTGGTTGATATAAGGAAAAAATACTTTGTGATGTGTTGCCTATGGATTGTTGCCATTTGTTGCTTGGAAGACCATGGCAGTTTGGTAGACATGCCATATATGATGGTAGACACAATACTTATACTATTGAAAATGATGGAAATACCTTCACTTTAACACCATTGTTGGAAGATGTTAAAGAACAAACTAAGGTAGCTAAGGTGATCATGCTAGGTGAGAAAGAGTTTATAAAACTTGAGGAAGACAAAAATGAATTGTGTGCAGCCACTACAAAAGAAGATGTGAAGACAACAAGTTTGAAGAGTGATACAATATTGGAAGGAAATATTGATGTGTTGAGGTAAAAAATAGAGAAAGAGAAGGTGAAGGATGAATTACTTGTGAAGACTTAAGATTGGTTAGAAAGGCATTATGATATTATGGTAGGAGTAGTGCTTTGTCCATTGATTGCAAAAGAAGCTAGAGGTTTATAAACTTGATGATACAAAGATTATTGGGGAAAGGAATTTGATGACATAGATTAGAGGAAAAGGTGAAGTGAGTAAAGGTGAAAGGGAAGAACAAATGGGTGAGTTTAAGTATGCAACAAGAGTTAAGTAGAGGACAGTCCAAGACAAGAATGGAAAATATATGTTTGCAGGTATGAAGGAAAAATTTAGCATTAGTCTCAGATAAGGGAAGCATAAGAGGGCATACAATAGGTCAGTTTGTAAAGTTGGAGCAATTTCTAGGTGGTGAATAGTTCAAGAGTGCAAAGCATGATTCAAATCTGAAATAATTGATCCAGTGGAAGGGATTACCAAATAAAGGAGAATTTGGAGAACGAGAAGGTGAAATGATCAAGCATGATCTAATGCAATACATTCCTTAAGGGACTTGAGTTCTTTTCAGTCTAGGTGTATCATGTAGGGGCACCATGGAAAGTTTTGTGAATAAGGTTTTAAAAAAATTTATAGGAATTTTGGAGTCTTTTTTCATCAAATAAGGTCATAATAGACCATTTTTCATGTAACTAGAGTCATATTGGGTTTATGTTGTAAAGGTTGTCAATATTTTAAATATTGTCAAAATGTAACATTGTAAAAGTGTAAAAGTGTAAAAAATGCAAAATGTGGAAGTCTGATAGTTAGGGGCATTCAAGGGGTAGTTTGGTTGGTTGTGTTCATTTTTTTTTAGAGGGATAAGTTTAAATCTGATTTAGGAACTTGATGTAATATCTCTGTTGAAGTTTTGTTGAAAAAAAGCAATAAAAATCCATCATTTTTGTATGTATTTTCTAGCAATCTGCTCCCAAGATTTGTACGGCTTCATATAGTTTGATTTTGGTCTAAAGTGCATTGGACTTGATAGATATATGAGTTAACTCCATTTTTGTTTTAGTTTGGAAGGATTTTATTAGGTTAGGAGAATTTAAGAGGAAAATTACTATAGGTGGGTCTACGAGCCCTATTTGAGGGTTTGAAGGTGAACGAAATGCACTAATCACCCATTCCACTGGTAGAATTGTTTCAAACTTGGTGGAATGGGTGCATTAGGGTAGATTTAGATGTTAGAATAGGTTTCATGAGAAAGGATGATGGTTTTGAGGAAATAAGTTGCTGCCCTAGTTGTATTTCATGAGTTTTTGGTTTGAATTTGATGGTTGGAGATTAGATTTTGGTTAAAATGCTTTGAGAAAGGATGGGAGATAGTTTGTAAAGCATGTATAGACTATATTTGATGTTTTCAAGGATTTGGTAAAGTAAACTAAGGCTTGGAAGTTAAAGATTCAATAAAACCTCTCTTGTGCAACCCAAAATAGGCCTAAAGCAAGGGTTTTGTGTTTAGGAAGAATTTGTGAGCATTCCCCTATTAAAAGTTGTTGATTTAGAGGTTTTGTAACCTGGTTGTGAACTCACAATGGGAATTTGGGGTTGAGAGAGTGATTGGGTTGGTGTTGCTTTGGACAGTCAGATTTAGGAGGGTATTTTTCAAAGTCTTTTTGGTTTCTAGATATGTTTAAGAAGGTCTTGATGGGTTCTTGAAATATTTTTCTATTTTTGGAGATTCAACCTAATTGGAAAGTTGTACCTAATTTTTTCCCTTTGAAATACTACAAGCAAATGTGCCTCTTGTGAGTGAATGTTTGGAGAAATAAGAGATCAATGTTGTAGAAGACCTTCTTTGTCTTGAATCTATCATTTTTATGGTGTGCAAAGTGTTTTGAGGGTTCAATAAGAGTTTTGTGCCCTAGTTGCAGTTTTGGGTGTTTGTAGGTTTATAGAGCCAAGTTTTTGTGAAGGGAATATTGAGTCTAAAATGGATGAATAAGAAAGAATTGTATAAGTTTGGTTAAATTGTGATTTTTTTGAAGGATTTTCCTCCCTGATCTGCATCATATGGACTAGCGCAATGAGTTTTTTCTGAATATCAATCCTTTATTGGAGTAATGTACGATCATCGTAACATAGTAGATAAAGCTCTTGACCTCTTAAATAGGTTAAGCAATATAGAGACTCTTGACTTTAGCTAGTGTTCTCCCCATGTTGGATGAAATAAAAAATATTATGTAGAAATCCCAAGAAAGAACTATGTATATCCATGAATTTACCAAACTACATGTAATGACATGCATGGCCCTCGATAATCTATATCTAGAGCTAACTACTAAAACCCCAATTTTTTTAAGTTGGCATAAAATTACATATTTGAATCATCCTAAAAATTATTTACAATTTAACACAAGTAGGAACTTATGTTTCTTTATACGTGGATTTGATATACCATTATACCATTGTACAACTGTGAGGTGCTCTATCAGAGAAGTACCTATTACAAAGTAGGCTTTTAATGACATTATTAAATCTATTAGTAATAATTTGAAGGAAATTGCAAAATACCTTTTCACAAATCTATTTATAATAGATTCCCTCGAGAAGAAATACTTGAAGCCATGGCTATTATGTATCATCAATTTTGGAATTAAGGAAATTGAGATAGCCCAAGCTATTTTCATGATAATGTAATTATCTTGGTCGAACACTTTTAGAAAATGTGTAAAATACAATGAATAGATTATATAAGGAATTATAAATGGAGATAAGCTTAGACAACAATGTAAGCATTTTGCAAGAAGTATGATGGACCATTTTGATTCCATGGAGAAGCCCTTTGAACCAGGATCAATAACAAAGGCTTTGACAACCTTAGTCCATAATGAAATATTGTGTGTTTTGATATCAGAATATTTCAAATGTGTTGATTTATGTAAAATAATGATATTGGGGTTTGTGGAGGATGAGAGAGTTTTTAGTTTATTGACATTTTTGAAATCAAAGATAAGAAACAAACTAGACAAGAATTTAAAAATTTGCTTGAAGGTGTTTGGAACTATGTATAATGTCAAAAAAATTCCTTTTGAAAGGTCACTCACAATCTGGAGGTCCATATGTGAAAGAAGAAGGTTGTGTAACACTTCAAACACTAGTAGTGGGACAAATGGCAATGACACAATGAATGTAGAATTTGAGATGTAGGTCAAAGAAAATGAATACTAGACTCATAATCAAGATGAATCTTTTACTTTATCTCAAATTGAACATCAGTTTGAGGAATGTATGTGCAGGATCATCATGGAAAAAACATGCCCTTAAGTAGTGAAAAATTCAAAAAAATCAGAGTTAGGCAACTTGATGTAAAAATTTGAATAAGTTATCTATATTATTTGAATAATATGTAAGAATAGAATCTGTAGAAAATTAAATGTAGTCTCTAAACTACTAAGTTTATTAAAAAAAATAAATCTATTTGGTGAAAATTTGAAATTTCAATGCATTAGTACTTAAATTTGAGGTAAAAAATAAGAAGTAGGTGTTTGTCTAACCACCCTAACCACCATAAAATGATAATATTTTTTTACAAGTTTTTTTTTATAAGTAGAGGACTCATGTCTTGATGTGATGCATATGTTTTTTGTAATTTTTTTCCAAGTAAATAATTAATTATGAATTTTTTATTACAACTTTAAAAATATATAAAATCGTATGTCTAACCACCTTAACTTGGTCAAAAATTCATGAAATTCAATTTATTTTGTAATCCTATAGTATGTGAAGCATATAATGTGATGCATATTTCAAATTCAAAAAATGTGATACCTTTTGAAAGCTATAGATGTTTTTCAATCAACCTATCAATCAAGATTTTAGTCATAATTCAAATAGAAAATGAATAATAATAATTTATTAAATTCAAAATAAAGCATAATTTATATTGGTGGAAAGCTAAGAATATCCTTTAGAAAACCTTTTTATTTCATCAATTTTGGGTTAAAAAAAAGTTTTCATCCACATACCCTACACATACCCATCCTATCGCCACTTTTTGGCCCATCATGATTCTGCACATACCCAAGACCTTGATTTGGAAAATGGAAGTGAATTAGTAGTTTTTTAGGTATTTGTACTACACTTCATGAATCATATCCCAAACTATGGTTGATGATATTTAATATTGTATTCCATGAAATTGTGAATCATTGCACTTCATGGTATTTTATTTTATATTGCACTTCATGAATCATATTCCAAACTATAGTTGATGATATTTTATATTGTATTCCATGAAATTGTGATATTTTATATTTTATATTTTATATTGTATTCCATGATATTGAATTTGATATGTGATTCTACATCATTTTTCACAATTTATGAATTATTTTAATTAGTGTCTTATCCTCAACTAAGTCAAAAAATGAAATATACTCCTACAACAAACCAACTCATGGCTTCTTATAGCCTCACCACCTTATAATGAGAAACCAAGAAAATAACAAAACTTATCAAAGTACTTATAAATTCCTAGTGTATTGTCATTCACACAATCTTTGATAAAAACTAAAAGGAATATTAATCCATTCCATAAACATAAGATAATAGGTCAACATACATGACATAAACACATGATGTGATATGAAAAATTATAAATAACCCTTGATTATTTTGAGTCAAAAGATAGTGAATACAATACTAGAGAGCAAGATAGTTTGATATTCAAAATGAAAGAAATGAACTTAAGTATTTGAGTCATCTTTTGTTATAATAGAGTAAAATTACAACATTTCCTATTTGTGCTATCAAATGGCTTAAACTTTACAAAAAGAGCTTACAAGGAATTAGATGAAAGATCAAAAAATTAGAATGCTTTGAAATTTTGAACGAGGCTTGGGATTCCCTTTTATAACATAAGGGAAGCAACAAGAAAAGTGAAGAAACTCATCCCAAAACTTTCTGACAATCAAATTCTCAGACATGAGGCATAGGAATAAAAGAATGGATCCACTCACAGGCTAGGTAAAGAATTATACTTTTGATTCCATGCATTAAACATATCCTCAAAAGGCTAGTCATGAGCTAAGAGATTTTCTAAATTCTCAAAATCTTGATGATACGTGGCATCAAGTAAAGCATTGGCCTCTCTACAAAAATTTTCCATCCTTTTTTTTGCATCAACCATCCTATATGAATAGCAATCAAGTTGATTTAAATCATGTTTGTCATCTTTGCAAATTAGAGGAAGGAGTGTGGGGATTATAATATTGAAACTATCCTTCCATTTCTCTAGGGTCTTTAACCCCCCATTATCTTCTAATAGGTGGGGTACAACCCTTCTATCAACATTTATGAAAGAGTTCATTCTTGCTTATGCAAATTCAATTATACTTTCCAAATATCCTTTATGATTTTGTACCATCTTGACAATCTCAAAGTAAGATAGATACCAAGTGGGGCATCAGATGTGTTTTTTGATCCCTCATACATACCTTCCAAAGATGAAAATATAGTATTCTATTGTTCAAATATACATTTGAGCCTCTCTTGATCCCCATTTACTCTGGTAATGACATTTCTCAAATTCAGATATGCCATACATGTATTTTCCATCATTTTTAAGGTTTTATATAGTCTCTACTCCATGACTCATATTGCAATGTGTACATTCTCCTTTTGTTGATTCTACTAAGCATTCTTCAATTTCTCTTCTAGCATTTGAGTCTTCTCTTTAATCTCTACATTTTCAATCATTGCATGTGAAGGGGAGACTATAAAATAGATTTTTGTTGAGCTAATAATACCTGCTATTGGTTGTAAGCTTCCATAAGATCATTATGTTCCTTCAACACTGTATTAAGTCTATCTTGTAACCTTCAAACAATAGCTTCATTAAACTTGAAAACATCTATCACTAATGCAGTAGCTTATGGGGAAAAAGTGTTAGACACCCTCTTTACAATCAAGCTCCCTTTAATACCTTTACCTTTCAATTATTCAATGATTGGAGGCTTGTTTGTAGCTGGGGAAAGGGCCCAAATTCCAAGGGATTCCCAATGTTCATTGAAACATAATCCTGATAATGCCATCTTTGATTCCTCTTCTATAGAGAAAAAATCTCTTTCTTGTTTCCTAATAGTATCAAAGAAAATTATAGAAGAAATGTTTCATTCAAGGAGTAGTAGCAATCCACTATCTTCCACCATTCTTCTCCCTTTGTGAGGCATAACTTTTTGAACTCAAAATTCATTTTTTCCCTTACCTTTGTAGCTACTTCATCATACTTTTCCTTAGGAACATCTGCTTGTGCCAACTAAAGTATTTAAAGGTACTCCTCACTCTTTGATCTCAAAAAAAACTCTTTAAATTCCAAGGATTTTATAAAATCATCATCAAACATGAATTATGTACATGCCAATTCCATCACATCATTGATTTTATCTCTCCCTATAGGCATGTTGAACCTGAGCCTTTATTGATGAAGGCCAACAATATTTGGTCTTGGGGGGATGGCATATATTACTAATTTTAATCCATGGTGATATTAACATCTTTACTTTCATCTGGATTGATGTGATTGTTAACCAACAATTCCAATTGCTCAACTTTGATCCTCTTCTATGAGTGCTCTCTTGGGGTACAATCAAAATCCACATTGATTATTTGAGGGCTAGGGGAAGGAGAGGGAGTGACCTGTGGTGGGTCTTGTTGCAAATTTTCTCTAATAATAGGCCTTTGGGGCCTTCTAATAGAAAGGTTAGGTCTAGGTCACTTTGCTAGTTTCTCTTCTAGGATAAGGGGTTTACTTGCAACTTTTTCAAAATTCTTCAACACCGCCTGAATCTTGGAAATTGGGTCAACAATATTAGAAAATAATTTATGATAATCATTATCATTCTTTATTCTTGTAGCCTCTACCTTGTTGAATGCAAACCATTTCTCCTTTCTTTTTTTTTACTTGAGATTTATCCTTGCAATTTCTTATGAAATCTTCATTTAAATCAACCTGATGGTGAAAATTGGACCTTCTAAGCCTTTTCTTGACCTTGTGTATGAAACCTTCAAGGTAAAAATCCTTGACATTTAACTAAGATAATTTGTATTCCCAAATCATTTCTTTTAACCTATCTAAGCCCTCTCTAGTAAAAGTGAAATCTGAAAAGGCATTAACATAAGCGAGAAAAAAACTATTTCTTTTCTTTTCCTAAATGAAATTGACCAGTTTCATTCAATTCCCACATAATTTCCATGAATTCCAACCTAGGTGACACATATGTATGTAGCACATGGGGGCCTTTAGGGCCCCCATGTATTCTAATAATAACTAAGTTGTCATTGAGTTAAGAATATCCTCAATTATGCTATACTCCTAACTTCGGTCTCCTCTTTTTGTGCCTAAGGAAATCCAAAATTTCCTTGTGCAATATGACTCCAAGAAGACTCTCACCTTACCATTCCATGACTTCTTTTACAAAGAAATTCTTGAAAAAAATATAGCCAGAATCATTGCAATGTTTGTTCAAAATATGGGTCCAACATTGCACTGGGAGATCATTTCCCTCTTTATCTTTCATGTTTAGTTGTGAAAATATGCTGAAATGATCTTTCTCTTTGTAGTAAAGAATATGGAAAAGGAGAGAATACCACATTAAATTCACCTGTGGCTCCTTACCACTTTTTCTTCTTTAATTCCCACCAGCTGATTGTGAATAATATGAGCTAAAAAGTTGGCATAGTAAAAGTTGTTATTGAAAAAAAGATGTTGTACATCAATAGCCATATACATAAGAGGTGTCTCTATTTTTTAGCATGCATCTTGTCCCAATATCTTGCATAATTCCCAATATATTCTTCTAAAATCTAGTCTTAAACGAATTGACATTTAAAGTCTCATGTTCAATATCAAGGATTCTCCATGACTTTCCATATAAGCTTTTATGTCTAAACCTAGGGAGCCATTTCACTTCGAAGATATTTTTTTCTTGCTTGTATTTTCTTCTGAAAGAATCATTGTCTATAACCTTATTTGTGACCACATTGAGTCTAAAAACCTCACAAATAAACTCCTTAGTTATATCGATTATGACACTTCTATCCAATGCCCTAATTACTCTGATACATTCATCATACCCAAAAGAAAGGCATCTAATGAGTTCCACATTTATAAAGGCATTAGGAACAACCAGCTTCCCCAAATCATAGGTCCATTCATTGGAGATATGGGAATGATGGTTTCTTTTTCCATAGCAATGTAGGAACAATTCCTACCTAGTGATTGTGTCATTCTGGTACTTCATCTCAATGTCTCTACAATTTTTGGTTATGTCTACCATCCCCTCTGCATTAAGGCTAAGGCTACATTGACATTAAGGCTTTTTTGAGGAACTTGAAAACTAGGACAAAATATTGTCCTCAAAGGGTCTTTTAGAATGTAGAGATAGAGGGTTGGGTGTTTGACTAACTCATAATTCCAAAATGATTTAAAACTGATTTCTATAGTATTTTGCAAAAAAAAATTCAAACTTGATTATGAGCTTAAAGAATAACAATGGTGAATTTTTCCAAGAAGGGCATACCTAATTTTTAGTTTAGCTCAACTTGACATAAAATGGGTGCACCTTTGTGGTTTTCACTACTATGTCAAACAAAAAAAATGAACTAGAAATTTATGAAGGAAAATATGAGCCATCATCCATCACATCCAACATTACTTCTTGTTTACGTGAGTGCAGTTCATTCATCTACCTATTTATCAATTTTGAATGTGGGTTGTCCATTTGGAAAGAAATGTACAAATCTAAAATTTCAATGATGAGTAAAGCCTTGATTTTCTTGAAAAGGACACACCTGTTTCCTCTATCCAATAGAATTCTCCCATGTCCCATGTGAGAATATCATCAGACGGTGTCCTATGGCTATGCAACCAAAAAAAGGACATTTTTCTATGGGTCTGCAAAATTGTTGTATCCTTTATCTTTTTCCATGTAACGAACATAAATAAAAAAAATTATAGAAAAGTAAAGGTTTTGATTTTGATTTATATCTAATATTAAAAGACAACTTCCTAGAAAAAGGGGATGCGGGACTCACAAAATTGATACCCATAAGTCATAACTTAAAGAACAACCAAAAAGTGAATGATTTCAACAACAAAACATAAGAACGCTAGGGTTTTAAGATAATAGGGTTTGAAAAATCCCTAGGTTGTAGACCTAACAACCCTAATTTAACTAGTTGAGGATTACAAAGAATTTTACACCAAGGTTATTGGATAATAGGGTTTTAGGATAAAAGGGTTTTAGAAATCCCTAGCTTATAGACCTAACAACCCTAATTTAACTAGTTGAGGATTACCAAGAATTTTATATTTTAAACTATAGTTGATATTTTATATT
>VDFB02350012.1:0-67142 GCA_007258455.2 Sequoia sempervirens
TGAATTGATTGAGCAAGCATGGTTCTATGTGAGGTTGTGCTTGAAGGATCTCTCAACCTTACAATTAACTCCTCAATTTATTTTTTGCTATTTTCAATTTTCCCCATCAAATTTGAATGTGTTCTTGGAGCATGATGAGGAATTGCAAGAGGTATTTTTTGAGGTTGTTCTTCAGGAGGGATTTCAGCATTAGGTGAATTAATATTTTGAGGATGATTTAGGGGTGCATTATCATTTCCTAAAAATTAAATAAATTTACATAAAAAAACATATCTAATCTACCTATTTAATACCAAAATCATAAAAAAAAATAGAAATAACTTACTCCTTTGACCTCCCCAACTTCGTGGTGACATTTTGATGAAGATTCAATGAATAAATGAAGTGGTTTTGAGCTTCCTAGAATTTGACCGCATTATGCAGGGTTTGCAGGCTGTGGAGGAGGTTTTGAACAATTGATAAAATTGAATGAAATGAAGTTTTACTTTTTTTCTTAAATAAGCAATAACATGAGTACATTATAACACACTCATGTTATTGATCATTCAAGTAATAATGTGTGAGTGTGTTATAATGCACTCACGTTATTTAATTGTAGTGATCAAGCATGAGGCTCAATCACTCCAAGACATAATGTGAGTACGTTATAACACTCACATTATGACTTTTTTGAAGTTTAAAAGTGGGGTGGCCACTTTTTGACCCTCAATCTTTGTGCACCTACCCATAAAGCAAGTGGGATATACTCAAGCTGACTTGGATAATCAGGTGATTACCATCAAATCATAGTACAATGCAAAACAAGATTCAATGGGAACTATTTTCCTCCCCATTTAGGTTGATCCAACTTTGTAGTATACCACATGACAGATCATTGATATTGATCTCCCCTACAATATCCTCCTCAATCACCCATGGATCCACACCATAGGTAATTACATCCAACTATCATCAATGTCTTAAGTTTCCACATAATGGTATTGAAGTCACTATCTACACCGATCCTCACCCTTTTGAGTATTGTCATGATCTTGAGGCCACTTTCCCTCATTCTCAACATTTTCTTGGGGTTGAAGTTGTTCCTTCCAACACAACTTCATCCTCATATTATGTTGATCCCAAAACACTTCTCAAATCATTAGATTCATCCACTACCCTTGAATCCACCTTTTCCATGGTCAAGATCACTGATAAGGGTTGTGGGGTATGAGATGAGCACCACTATTAATGTGGGTACCATGCCCCTCTCTCCACATACTTTTGGAAGACCATTCTCATCAAAGAAACCACAAGAATCAAAAATAAAAAAAATTGGGTCCACCACTTTCCAATCCCTAGGTACTTTGAAATAAGAGCAAATTGAAGAAGATATTAGTCAATAGGTATACCATGAGGAACCCAAGAGTTCTACTACACTCTTGGAGTATTTTCAAGAGACTTATCCTACTGCCCATCAAATGGATCAAAAGGTGAATTACCAAGGGAAAGGATTGGGGGAAAATGAACAAGGTATACTCCAACCTATAGAACTACCAACTAATGTCAAACATCAAGGACTTGGATAAAACTCTAAGCAAAAGAAACCTTCAATATCACCGAGTACTTTAACAATGTCACTTCATATTCCATTATTATGGAAGATATCACAGATGAAGTCATTAAACTCTCTTATGATGATTTGGATGTCTCCTCCCTCTTTTCCACTTCTGTCCTTGTCATCGGCCTCCCACTCCATTACCCCAAACTCATTAACTAGGACCAACATGGATCCACACACCTTGCAATATTTTAAAATGATGACACATTTATAGAATTCATTGGTTTGTGTGAGGGCCTACTTCATGAGGATCATAGATTGAGCTTTTTCTATGCACTTGATCAAAATTCCTACTTTGGGGAAGATAAAATAATTAATATCAAAAGTAAAAATCAAGAAAATAATTCAAGGTCTCTTAGTGAAAACCTCCTTGAGGCACTTTTAGATCAATCAAAAGCAAAAAGAAAGTGTGTATCCTTTGATGAAAACATCCCTGAGGCATTAGATGATGGGTATGTTCATCTTCCCCTCATGGGTCCACAAAAATATAAAAGTTATCCTATCTTGATAGAAGAGACTAAAGATATCAAATTGGACACTACAACTGAACCACAACTCACATATATAACAACTTCCTTGTTAGCAGAGGAGCATCCAACATTATCTAGCATCCTTTAGAAAGGTTTAGTCAACTTTTCATGGTCATATTCTAATATGTTGGGACTTGATCCTGCATTAGTGGTCCACCACTTGGATGTTTTTCTAGATTCCAAGCCTATTAAATGGAAACTCCACAAGATGCACCCTCAAGTTGCACTATTTGTCAAAGTATATCTAAAAAAGCTATTGGAAATTGGTTTTATTCAGTCCATATATTACTCCAATTAGATCTCCAACATTTTTCATGTTGCTAAACCAATTAGAGGTATTCGTATTTGCACCGACTATAGAGATCTCAACAAATCTCGCCCAAAAGATGACCTCTCGGTTCCTAATATTGACATCCTTGTAGATTTGATAGCGAAGAGTCATGATATGTTATCATTAATGGATGGTTTTTCAAGCTATAATAAAATTCGCATTGCAATTGAAGACCAACATAAAATGACCTTTACATCTCCATGGGGAACTTTTTGTTGCCAATTCATGCCATTTGGTTTGAAGAATGCAAGTGCCACATTTCAATGTGCAATGACTATCTTCTTTCATGATCTCATCCACGTCATCATGGAAGACTATGCAGAAAATTTTCTAAGTAAATCAAGGACTAGAGAAGAACACCTAGTTATCCTTAAACACATCTTCGCTTGCTTGGAGCAATATCAATTACTATTCAATCCAAAGAAGTGTGTCTTTAGTGTCACTTCAAGCAAACTCTTGTGTTTCATAGTGTCTAGTAGATACATTGAGGCTGATATCACTAAATTCAAAGAAATTATGGATATGTCTCCTCCAAAGACACTTAAGAAGTTGAGAATCTTGCAAGGAAAACTCCAATCCATTTGACATTTCATTACTCAACTTGCTGATAAATGCCAACCTTTCAATCATTTGATTCACAAAGACACCACATTCAAATGGGATGATTCATGTCAACAAGGATTTGACAAAATCAAAGAATATTTGGCTTTAATCCACCCATACTTATGCCTCTTATATTAGGAAATTCATTTTTGTTATATTTTTAGCCACTTCAGTAGCACTGGGGGCACTTTTTGCACAACATGATGAGAATGGGAAAGAGCAAGCAATGTACTATATAAGTCACACACTTGTTGGCTATGAGCCTAACTATACACCCATAGAAAAAGAATATTTGGAAATGGTATTCATTTCTCAAAAACTCGGGCATTACATGCTCAATAATTCAATCAAACTCATTTCTAAGGTTGACCCCCTCAAGTATCTATTATCTCTAACATCTTTGATAGGACATGTGGCTAAATGGGCCATGCTTCTTAGTGAGCTTAATATTGAGTACATGTCAATAGAAAAGCAATCAAAAGTCAAGTCATCATGGATAAATTAGAAAATGATCCTCTAGTGGATGCTTACCCATTGATCATTGTATTTCTAGATGAGTCCATCTTCACAGTCACTGAATAGACTTCGTGGAAGTAATACTTTGATGGTTCATTCACTCAACATGGGTTGAGTGTGGGTATCCTTTTCGTCACCCCTCAAGGTGAATTTATTCCTATATCATTTTGATTAGCCTTCCTGTGCTCAAATAACATTGCAGAATATCAGGCTCTCATCATTGGTTTGAAGATAGTGGTTCAATGGAATATCAGTTGGTTACATATTTATGATGATTCTCAGCTCATCATTAAATAGGTCAATAATGAATTTTAGACTAAGGATGATAATTTTCTTCTTTATAAATACATAGTTGATGACTTCAAGAAATATTTTAGCTAAATCCAATTTGATCAAGTCGCCCATCTTCAAAATGAAGTAGCATATGCAATGGATGTAATTGGGTCCTTGTTAGATATGCCTTGTGATTGTCATGAATGTGAATTCCTAGTGGAGAAACTTTTGATGCTTGCATATGATCTCACTAGTAGAATTTGGAAAATAAATGACTACGTAACTAACACTTTTAGCCACAACAACTAAAGATGACTAAATTCTTCTCATTTTTTGCAACACAACTATAAATGACTAATTTGATAGTTGGGTAAAAAATGACTAGTCACACAAATAAAAATGATGAAATAATTAGTCACAAATAAAAATTGGACAATATGATATTAAAGTGGATAATTAAAAAAAATATTTTGAATTGAGTGAGTGGGTTGTATTATTGTATAATATAATAATAATATATTATATTACAATACAATATATTATATTATATTATATTATAATATAATATGATATTATATAATATAATATGATATTATATAATATAATATATATAATATATATTATAATATATATATTATATGATATTATATACATATATATATTATATATTGTAAACAAAGATTTTGGCATCTGAATGTCTTTCTAGCCCTTCTAGGGTTTTTCACATAAAAGGGGAAAGATGTGGGCCAAAATAAAATGTAAACATTCAAAGATTAATGTAACGATGGATGCAATATGCATATATTAGATGATCTAAATGCCGAAAACTAATGAAAGCTATTGATTATTAATACAACACTATTGAAATGCAAGTTGTTTGAAAACACATTGTGATATGCGAAAACACTTAGAAATGAAAGTAACCTACAACAGAAAAGGATGAAACTGAATGTGTGCACCTGAGAACTTTTTGGAGACTATAAATGGATTTTGAAATTCTAATGGTGCTAAAAAAATTTCCTACTAGGACTCATTCGCCATTCTGGGCAAATTAGTCCCAGATCTACGAAATTGTTCTGGAGCCCGTTTCAGACAAATGGGTATCCAAAACTATAGAAAACCTTTTCCAGTCCTAGTAGTGGGACTCATTCACCACTAATGGTGAATTAGTCCACTTTTCAATTTCTAAGAATTCAAAAGTGGAAATAGAAGCCCTCGGTCTACACTTCAGTTCCTGATAGGTGTCTACCTCCAAAAGTCTAATTTTTGACATTAAAAGTGACTTTTATTGGATATTTTGACTTTTTCAACAAGGAGAGGTCTTCAACAAATTTGTAACTTGATCTTTAATTATTTTCAAATCTTCAAGATACGTAAATCTACAAACACACAAGGAAAGAGAAAGAAATGGTGAATGTTAGGGCATGGGGGTTTTCCTTGGTCAAACCCCTTTGTAGGTGATTAAACCAAAATGAAGAAAGAATGTAATGAAGCATGCAATAATGGAGTTAATACCTTTCCATGAAGATTGATCTTGAATTTCTACAACAAAAGATGAAGAATATTCCCTTGAATGTTTGAAAAATGATCTTGAATGACTTGGAATGATAAAACCCTAGCTTTCTTAACTTGAAGTGGAAGAAAAATGATGAATGAATGATAAGATGTGTGTATGAGTTATGAGAGATATAAATTAGGGTTTAGAGACTTATATTTATAGGAAATTCACCTTATTTTCCTATTAATTGGATCCTTAAGGCCGACATGAAGAAATAATAAACTTAAAATCAAAATTTCCTGCTCAAACCCCGAAAATGACTCAAATGGGACTCATTCTCCATCAAGGGAAAATGGGTCCCACCTGGATGGGGCTGATTTTCCCCTAATGGTGAATGGGTCCCACAGGGGCCATTCTACTAGCTGGAATGCCAGGAAATAAGGAAATCAGGTTCATATGATGACTTTGTCAGTTATTTGATCAAATTATGTCTCAAGATCCACAATATGGGGTCATAGGGGCCTATTAATGATGATATAAAGGTCAATTAGGGCTTGTGATACAAAATTCAATGTGGAAGTGTGATTAAATAAACTTTAAAACATTAAAATGAGGTCCACACAGCCTAGAAAGGCACAACATCCAATGTGAATGTGTAAATCAAATTACAACATTAGATTAAAGTCAAGTTTAATTTACAAGCCTTCTAGTTTAATGTGATAATGCATTTAAATATTTTTTACATTGTCAAGAATTAAGGGAAAATGGGTTTATTAAGTCTAGAGAGGCATGGAAGTCTTTTACAACACTTAATGTAACACCTTTACAAGACATCAATAAATGCATTTGCAAGGGCCCAAGACCTAATTTGGACATGTATAACACCTCACAACACCAAATCAAGGCCTCATTAAGTCCAATTTGTCATCATTTATTTCCATATCAAGCAAGTAAAAAGGGATACTTTTTTCGAGTCCACAGTTACCCCCACTTTAGTGAGAGGATGAACTTGCTTCAAACTCACACTAAAGTAGACATTCAAGAAAGGGTCCAATCTTACTAATTTGGATGGTCTAGGATGACAAAGATGAAGGAAGCGGTCAAGCCCCCAAGATCCAAGATGCTAATTCAAACCAACATGAGTGCAAAAGGACATGTACAAGGTGAATGAATTGCAACAAAACAAGATACACGATCATGCAATGGAAAGAACTGAAAAATAAAGGGTGGGTCAAGGTTCGACCATTTATCCAACACATTGTGGAGCAAATCTAGGTTGTCTGTCTGGAAAGAAAATGCATACTCACTCTAGGGAGACAAAACTCATGGTTGTCCACCGGGTGAGAAGGCCCAAGTATACTCACTTGGAGCCATGGAACTTTTGGCTGTCCATGGGGTGAGAATGCCCGAAAGGTGAGAGACATACACTTGCGGCTGGTATGTACTCAAACACACATGTGTCTATGGGGAAATTTATGCCTCAGAATGGGCTTCTCGCTCAACCATACCAAAGTTATACCTCCTGATAAATTTAATAAGGCACCACAAAGGAAAATTATTTTCGAGCTCTATGAGTTAAGAAAAACTTTGTATGCTTGACATTCATAGACAAATAGGATGGCACCATAGGCATGCAAGCTATATTATGCAAGGTGGCCATATAACAATTGTTGTAAATGTGAAAATAGTGTAAGGAATTTTCAAAGGGATTTTTCTTAGTTCATTTAAGGTCTCATCTTAGGGGACATTGTGCTTAATATCTCCAAGAGAGGATGTGTTAAAAGAAGTATCACACTCTTGGAGGGAATCAAGCCCAATGAATCCACCAAGAAAATGATGCATCACAAAAAGAAAGAAATCGCACAATGAAATGTGAGTGTCGGTGTATGCCCCCACTTTAAAGTGGTTGTGAACACTAGTACTATGAGAAATTGCTTTAAAGTAGAAGAAGACAGAAATGAGAGCTTACTCAAAAATCCCTATGCCAAGTCATATGTTTTTGAAAAGCTATGTCATGAAGGTAGTATGTCACTTGTGATCCAACTTAAGGCATGTCGTCCACATCCCCAGCTTTCTCTTATATGTTCATGAAAGGTTAAAACGGCTAGGCAAAGAAGGCAACGACAAGTGACATATGAGGAAAAGGCTACCTAATCCCTTGCCCCCACTTAGTGCAGGACAAGGGTGAGACGAAATTATTAATGAAATGTGTGCTAGAGTGAAAATCAGTATCAGGGTATGTGCAGGATCATCATGGAAAAAATAGGCCCTTAAGTGGCAAAAAAATAAAAAAAAATCAAAGTTAGGTAACTTGACGTAAAAATATGAATAAGTTATCTATATTATTTCAAAATATGTAAGAATATAATCCTTATAAAGGGTGAATGTAGTTTCTAAACTACTAGGTTGTTTTAAAAACAAAAATCTATTTGATGAAATTTGAAATTTCAGTAAGTGGTACTTAAATTTGGAGAAAAATTAAGTAAATTGTCTTCCGACCACTAACCACAATAAAATGATAATATTCTTTTTATAGATTTTATATGGTAGCTCATGTCTCTATGTATATTTTTTTGTAATTTTTCCAAATAAATAATTAATTATGAATTTTATTTTAACTTTTAAAAATATAAAAAAGCCATTATGTCATTACCACGCCCACTTGGTCAAAACTTTATGAAATTCAATTTTTATTTTTAATCCTATAGTATACGAGGCATAGAATTTGATACATTTTAGTTCAAAAAAATATGATACTATTTGAAAGCTATAAGATGTTTTCAATCGGTCTATCAATCGAGGACTTTGAAAACCGTAATTTTAATAGAAAATGAATAATAATTACTTATTAAATTCAAATTAAACCGCCTTTATATTGGTGGAAAGATGAGAATCTCCTTTAAAAACCCTTTTTGTTTCATCAATTTTGGGTAAAAAAAAGTCGTCAGCCACATACCCATCATATTGCCACTTTTTGGCCCATCATGATCCTGCACATACCCATCAATTAGAGGAATTAGGTGCACCCACAAAAGGAAGAATACCAAAAACCTTAAGATGTTGGATTTTACTACTCAAAGCCTTACATTCATTAGTGGAGTGACCATGAACTCTATGATAGGCACAAAATGAAGTTTTGTAATAAAATTTCTTTTGAGTTCATGGAGGAAGGGTGATCAAGTGATCTTGGAGAATTCTAGACAAGATACCCTCTTGATCAATGGTAGAAGGTAGTCGTGTAGTTTGTGACAAAGATACCTCTTTCTTAGTATTAGTTTTCATACTTATGAAAGACTCTTTAGATTGCGAGATTTTGTTCTCTCCTTCAGAGGAGGGTGTAAAATTTAATGAATTCAATTCATGAGTGTTTTGTGAGATGACATTGACATTAAGCGAAGAGTCTGTTGTTTGTTTCATGTTCTTTAAAGGATGAATTTCAAGACCACTAGTGTCAATGAGTTCAGGATGTATAACTGTTAAGGTTGGTTGTTGTGTGATAGGATCTATAGGGTTGAGGATACCTTGTTCATTAGCACCAAAACATTTTCCACTGTATCCAAGTTGTTTCATAAGTTCATAACCTTTTCCATAAAGCTTTTTCATTGCTTTTGGATCCAATTGTTGGTCATTGTTGTGTTCGTCAAAGGTTGTTGTGTAAGTTGCTTCTTTGTCTAAAGTGGTTGAGGTGGATGCTTTCGAAGGATCATCTTCTTTTTTGCTTCCCATATTAGAATCATTTTTTATGATCTTTTACTCACCCATGAATGTTGATATGAAATCCAAGGAACCCCAATCATCATCTAATAGCTTCATTACTTGTTGAAGATGTTGTTTCTCTTTTAGTTGGACATGGTCTACTTGTATAGTTGGTGTTAATGTGTTTAAATGATTTGCTTTGATTTTATCAATGTGCAAACAACTATTTGGATCAGGGTCAGCTTCAAGTGTGTACACTTTGTTGTTGTGAATGTATTTCATTTTGCAATGAAGAGTGGAAAGCATTGCATTCATTTCATGAATCCATGGTCCACCTAGAAGGAGAGTATATGAAATCTCATGAGGCATAACATGAATTTGTGTATCCAATGTGGCCACTCCAACTGTAATAGGCAAAGTAATCACACCAAATAGTTTTTTTTCTACATTGTCAAAGTCCTTAATAGATAACAAATCAAGTTGAATTTTTGATCTATCCACATGAAGCCTATCCAAGAGGTTTACACTACACACATTAAGGGTGAAGCCATTATCAACAAGGGTTCGCTTTATCCCTATCGTATTGTATTGAGATATTATTTGGAAAGCTTCATTTTTTTTTTGCACATCCAAAGGGGGAGTTCACTTTGGTGGAAAACAATTCTAGCATTCAATCCTTGAATTATAGATGTTATGTCATTCGGTTACGCATTAGAAGGGATAGGAACTTGTTGTAAGGATGTTTGAAGCATAGTGTGATAGGTAGGTGAAGTTTGAAGAAGGTGCCAAAGGGAGATCTTTGTGGGAGTTCTTTTAAGTTCAACAAGATCATACTCTCGTAAGCGAGGGGCACTAGGTAGTATAGAATTTGGAAAAGGTAAAGAGGTTGGGCTTGGTTGTGGCAATGACAAATTGTTTTGAGTGGTATATGTATGAGAAACGGTATGAGGAATCGATTGTTGTGGCACATTATTTTGAGGTGGGTAAAGGATAAGATTGGGTTTTTTTGAGTTTGTTGTTTGTGTGAAGGTGGATAAAAGATGAGTTGAGGTTGAATAATATTAACATCCCTTGGAAAATGAGAGTCTAACATAGGCTCTTCATCTTCTTCTAAGGGAATAATATTATTATTGTCATTGTTATCCGTGTCTTGTATCATGATATCCTCCCTAGAAGGGAAGTTTTTAGGAGAACTACAAACCACATGTTCTTGACATTCGAGGGTTGGTTCTTCTAAAAGGACTTCATCATAAGTAAGGGAGTTATGAATGGTTGAATTTGTTTGATTATTGATAGTGGGGAGATTAGAAGAAGACTCTATTTGATTGTCATACTTCTCTAAGGTCTCATTTGCTTGTTCTATATTATCTACCCTAATAAGAGAGCTTGTAATATGTTCACCATTAGCTTCATCACAAGTGGAGGAGGCAGCAAAAGAAGGACCACTATGATTTTCAAATAGATTGTCCCAAATGGTAAGAGCATTAGGGAAGAGAGGGTCAATATTTTCATGAATTTTAATAGGTATAACTTCTAACACCAACCTATCCTCTTTGCATGGAGGAAGGATATTAGAAGAATAACAAGTTTGATTATCATGATTATGGAGACTAGGCAAGGTAATGTTTAGAAATGTTTTGATGATCTCACCTTCTTGTTTTGTTGTGTGATCATCATGATTACCTATTGCGATGTCCTCTTCTTTACTAATGTTATGTATAATAAGAGAGATAAAAGGAGAGAAACAACTCGGATTGTCAAAATTCTCATCAATTGGTTCTTCTAGCACTATAATATCTTCTTCACAAGTGTGAGAGATAATAGGAGAACACATGTGATTGTTATGATTATCCAAGGTTTATTTCACTAGAGTAACCTCATCCATAGAAGGGAAACTAGGAGAGGGATCTATGATAACAAAAATAGAGGGGAAAGGACCTCATATTCATATGCACCTAACAAAACTCTCTTACAATATGTAATAAGATCTAAAAATAGAACATGAAAGATAATAAATATAGAATTTTGTAATGAAAACATGATGTAATGATTATTCTACAAACTTGAAATGTAACTATGCTAAAGTAATAATGCAAAAGAGGAATGCATTTTTTCATATTTTAAGGATGACAATTGACTGATTATGCTATGTAGCAATATGAGAATGCAAACTTGAAATTTAAACCATGCATGAAATGAGCTAATTTAACCTAGATGTAATGAAATGCATGTTACAAAAACTCATCCAAATGATACAGATATGTAATGGAACCAAACGGAAGCTTCAAAATAGGGTTTTCAGTTTTGTAAAAGGCAGTTTTAGGGGTGAAAGAGGACTAATTCGCCCAAGGTGGCGAATGAGTCCCAGTGGGGATTTTTTGAGATTTTTGAGATTTTTTTGATGGATTGTGATGGTTTATGTACTGTAAGATGCAAACCTGAGATGAAAATGCAATATTTTTAGAGAATTTTAATGATTTTAGATGCCAAAAATGCAACCTAAATGCACTTTTCATGAATACAAAATTTGAAACCTAGTATGCAAAGTAATCCATGCAAACCCTAATGTAGGGTCAATGTGAGACTAGATCTATGATGAAGGACTCCAAATCAGAAAATAAAAGTATTCTAAAGTTGGGTTCACCAAAAATGTAAACAAATATTTTGGAACCCGAATGTCTTTCAAGCCCTTCTAGGGTTTTTCACATAAAAGGGGAAAGATGTGGGCCAAAATGTAATGTAAACGTTTAAAGATTAATGTAAGGATGGATGAAATGTGCCTAGAAGAGATGATATAAATGTAGAAAACTAATGAAAGCTATCAAGATTATTAATGCAAAACTATTAAAATGCAAGTTGTTTGAAAACACATTGTGATATGCAAAAACACTTAGAAATGAATGTGCACTTGAGAACTTGTTGGAGACTTGAAATGGATTTTGAAATTTTTTTCGGTGCTAAAAATTTGGCCTATTGGGACTCATTCACCATTTTGGGCGAATTAGTTCTAGATCTGGGAAATTGTTCTAGAGCCCGTTTTGGACAAATGGGTATCCAAAACTACAAAATACATTTTTTAGGCCTGGTAGTGGGAATCATTGACCACTAATGGTGAATCAATCAACTTTAGAATTTCTGAGAATTCAAAAGTGGAAACAGAAGCCCTCGATCTACACTTTGGTTCCTGATAGGTGTTCATCTTCGAAAGTCTGATTTCTGGCACTGAAAGTGAATTTTATTGGATATTTTGACTTGTTCAACAAGGAGAGGTCTTCAACAACTTTGTAACTTGATCTTTAATGATTTCCAAATCTTCAAGATACCTAAATATGCAAACACACAAGGAAAGAGAAAGAAATGGTGAATGTTAGGACATGGGGGTTTGCCTTAGTCAAACCCCTTTGTAGGTAATTAAACCAAAATGAATAAATAATGGAATGAAGCATGCAATAATGGAGTTATTACCTTTCCATGAAGATTGATCTTGAATTTTTGCAGCAAAAGATGAAGAATTTTCCCTTGAATACATCTGAAAAATGATCTTGAATAACTTGGAATGATAAAACCCTAGCTTGCTTAACTTGAAGTGGAAGAAAAATGATGAATGAATGATAAGATGTGTGTATGAGTTATGAGAGATATAAATTAGTATTTAGAGACTTATATTTATAGGAAATTCACCTTGTTTTCCCATTAATTGGATCCCTAAGGTCGACATGAAGAAATAATAAACTTAAAATCAAAATTTTTGGCTCAAACCCAAAAAATGACTCAAATGGGACTCATTCACCATCAAGGGTGAATGAGTCGGAATGCCAGAAAATAAGGAAATCAAGCTTATATGATGACTTTGTCTGTTATTTGATCAAATTATGCCTCAAGATGCACAATATGGGGTCATAGGGGCCTATTAATGATGATATAAAGATCAATTAGGGCTTTGGATACAAAATTCAGTGTGAAAGTGTGATTAAATACACTTTACAACATTAAAATGAGGTCCACATAGCCTAGAAAGGCACAACATCCAATGTGAATGTGTATATCACATTACAACACTAGATTAAAGCTAGGTTTAATTTACAAGCCTTCTGGATTAATGTGATAATGCATTTAAATATGTTTTACATTGTTGAATTAAAGGAAAATGGATTTATTAAGTCTAGAGAGGCATGAAAGTATTTTACAATACTTTGCAACACCTTTACAAGACATCAATACATGCATTTTCAAGGGTCCAAGACCTAATGTGGACGTGTAAAACATGTAACAACACCAAATCAAGACCTCATTAAGTCCAGTTTGTCATCACTTATTCCCATATCAAGCAAGCAAAAAGGGATACTTTTTCCATGTCCACACACACACACACACACACACACACATATATATATATTATATTATATTATATAACAATATAATATAATATTTATATTATATAATATATTATAATATTATATAATATATTATAATATTATATAATATTATATTTATATTATAATGTATTTAATATTATATAATAATATAATATTATTGTTATCACGAGAATTGCACCTGAATGCTAAGTTTAAATGCTTGACAATCTTGTGAAACATGGAAACACTTTTGAGCCTATGGGTTGCTCATAATGAGAGTGAATCTCTAGATAAAGGGTTGGTTCCCTATGATACTTCCTGTAAACTACCTTCTTTGAAAGGAAAAGGGATAGCAAGAAACTTGGAATTGAAACCTATCCTAGGAGGTGATGCACCAAATGCTTACTTAAGAGCCTATACCACTATTTGGACTTACAATCTAATCCAATGAACATTTACGTACAAGTTCGGTTTTACATACTTATACATCAGTAATTCATAGGAAAGATAAAGTTTTGCTCAATCCTAAAAGGAAAAATCAAATATTCTCACAATTAGAAATTGTCGAAAACTGATGTCACAACCTATGACCTGCACAAGGTATGCATATCTCTACAAAAGGTGTTGAAATAATGAGGCATACATTAAAGGATTCATATCAAATCATAGAAAAACACATCTATCATTCTTATTTGCACACAAAACGCAGATTGGAGAAGGAAATTTGCTTATATTTCATTGATAAAAAGAAGTGTTACAACTGTAAAAATATGGAAATGGAGTCTCTTTTGTTGCTCTAGCTTGAAAAAATCTTCAAAGAGTTACAATACAGTACTAGAGAGAAAATAACTCCTTCCTTTTGAAAAAAAAGAAAAAGAAGATATAGAAAAGAGAAGAAGCTTGTAACTGAAAGAGACCACTCACGATGAACTCTAGCTCTTCCTTTCCTAAAAACTCCACCAATATGCATGATGAATCATCCTTGGTCGTGCAAGTTTGAAAATCATACAAAAAAGGGGTTGAAAGTGTTCCAAACTAACTGATTTTGCATGCAAAACTCTCCTTGAGTGATGGTCAACCCATGTGGGACCTCAAAACTGATGTATAACTACCCTTTCATCCTTAAACTCCTCCTAAAAAGGTGGACTATCCTTTTCTCGCCCATCTCCTATTTTGACCCTAACTGATACTTTACATGATGTTTAGAGTGTTGGGCATGTAAGGCCAAAAAACCCTAATTTATGGGACCCACACTTCACCAATGATCTGTAATTAGAGGTTTACAAAATAACTTGAAAATTAATCCTAATTATAGTTTTTCCCCGATCGCAAAAAAAATGTGTGACTATGTTTTTTAACTATTGAAATTACAAAATAAGTTCACGGTTATATAACTAATTACTCAAATGTTGTAATTAGAACTCAAATAGAAAATTGAAAAATGAAAAGAAATAGAGAGAATGATAGATAGAAGATAGAAGAATAAGACAAAAGAGGAGATAACGTCGGTTGATAATAGAGTCTGTCTAATTAGGACATCTTTGGGCCCACTTCTCAAGTAGGACCGCTTCATTAATGTTTCCAAGCAATAGAAATGCCTTGTTACAATATCCAAGCTCCAAAACCTACATAAAATTTCTCACAATCTCCTCTCAACACTTGAAGACACTCAAAAGGCCTTCGTGCTTACAATATAATCCTCCCAAGAATTATTTCTCCAAAATGAACTTGACTAATTACAAGCCAAAACACACCCCTTTATATACCAATTTATTTGCTAATATGGGCTAAAACCATATTATTTTGCAAATATACCCATATCTCTAATATCTCCCAATTTACAATACAAAATCTCAAATAATCCCCTTAATAATATTTTAATATCCTTTTAATTCATTTTAATCCCTTAATATTTTTTATAAAAATATTATAAGACTTATTTTAAGGCCCTCTTAATATTTTGATATTGGGCTTTAACAAACTTAAGGGTTTAGCTATGTTAAACATAAGAATTATGCTTTTAGTTCTTTTTTAAATAAATCGTCGCCCAATTCATATGCGAATCACACACTTGGTGCATCGGTAGGGAGTAAGAATAGTAGAGGGGGGCTCAATGGTTCAAACCCCCCCCCCTCAAAAGCCGCTCTGACTCTTCATCAAAATGGTCAGGCGTCCAATATTAGGCAAAGTGAATTGCATGGATGGATGGTGAAGCGGTTCTTTAGTAACAAGGAGGTTGGGGGTTCGACCCCCAACCAAAATTTTTGATGCACCATTCATTCAAACCACCGAAGGAGTTCATCGTAGGAGTGCCACGTGGTACCTTCTGATTGGGCCATGTGGCACTTGTTAATTCGTTGACAGAGACACATAGATGGCACGTCACTGCTGTCACCGTCCAATCACCTATTATATGCTACGTCATCGATGCCACGCAAGTATGTACGAACTACCACATGTTGCACACTAATTGGTCCACATCATGGTACAATTAGCTGACATCATGCTAACATCATCATTGCATTGTCTAGTGAGCAAAGTCAACTCGCAACTTTGACCGGCCATATCTTGCGCGTACGATCTCCATTTTGCGCTAAACAAATGATGGTGGAGTTGTGGTGATAAGCTCTTCACCTTGATGTCATTTTCGCTTGATTTGGAGATGATCAAATTTTCACCTTTTTCCTGCCCCCTTGATTCACCTATTTGATTGAACCTTTGACTACACATAACTTCTGCATACATACTCCTTTTGAGCCCGTTCAAGTTGTGTCAGGACCGTGTCGGTGAGCTTTGTGCGATGATGTTGGTTTCATGAGATTATGAGACTATGAAATTTTTAGGTTTCCTGGATCCACCTAGATTAACCAAAATGCATGCAAAAGGCTTCAAACTTCAATTAACTTCAACCCTATCCATGAGAGCTTCTTGAACATGTCTAAACTTCCACAAAGTGCTTGAAAACTGAGTGTGAAAGTCACTTAACTTGCTTTCTTTCAAGGTGACTAATTGATAACTGCATTTGCCTCTTCTTTTCTCTATTTCAAATAAGTTATGGAGGTTTCGCTATACTGCAAGTTGTCCCAAAATAGTGAAAAAATGTCAAAAACTATGAACTGGGTTGGTGAGAAATTTAAAGGATTTTTTTTACCTGATTATTTTCTAATTTTTATCCAAAAATCATGAAAACCTAGATCGTATTTTTTGAGATATGATTGAAACATGCGACTATTGTTCTTGTGGTGCAAGGCCTTCAAATGGTTACTCTTTCTCTTTGGTTCATATTCTCGTCCATAAAAACTTTCTTTTGAATGTTATCACCATTAATAATCTATTTTCTCAAATGAAACCCAACATTATTTGCAAACTCCACTCACAAAACTTTCGTTGCATCTTTTGAATCTGAGAGAGTAGCATGCTAGGCTCAACCCTTGTGGGAGCCCATTTTTTCACCACATGCTGAAATGTCAAAAGAAATGAATCCAACAACAAAATTTCAACTATACCTGCACAGTGAACAAACAAGTTAGCAAAACAATGAACTTGAAAGCTTCAAACGATGCATTAATTCTTCTACTCCTGAATGCTCCTAAAAATTGTAAACTTCATTCCAGCTCTACCTGATTGAGTTGTAAGCAAAAAGTAGGTAACAATTATAATATTATATTATTATTATATATAATATATATTATAATATTATATATAATATTATAATATAATATTATATTATATTATAATATAAATATAATATTATAATATATTTAAAAGCGGGATATTTAATCAAATTCAAATGTAAAAAGGCAAAAAAAGGAGCAAAAAATGGTGGAAAATAGTGGGAAAATTAGGATCTTGGCCAAAATTTCATTTTAATAAACATACTCGAAAACCCCGGTCGAAATGATTTTTTCTGGATCTCATACTCGGCATGGTGGCTATGATCATCTATGATAGGTAGTTGTGATGGAGAGAGGGAGGTCACCATAGTGATGTGTTGACAGATACAACAATCTTTGCAAAAATCTTTTTTTTTTTTTTTGTTTGTTTACTTGAACAATATATGCTTATCCTATTAATTCCTATTAATTTCTACTCTACAATGCTTCTTAAACACTTGATTTCCTACAAATGCATCTTGCCAAAGACTCCGATAGGCTTGAAGGCTCGGTTGAATCTACAAACCTTGAGATGTCATGAAGGATTTGCTAAGATACACACTGTTGTATAGGAAGATGCAAAAGAAAATCACAAGGGTGAGTTTTTATACAATATAAACCTATTCCATTATTTATTTATTTATTTTATTTTGTGATTGTTAAGTTTAATATCCTCTTCCCTACATTGATAATGGTATTCTTATCAAGGGTAAGCCTTTGGTCTATGAGTGTGGCATTCATTGCAAGTGTCCTCTAAGTTATTGGAACAAGACAACCCAAAGGGGATTGAATGCCCATTTGGAAATTTTTACAACTAGAGGTGCTAGTGCTAATGCTAATGGATGGGGTGTGTAGTCATGATCCAATTCTTGTAGGTAGTTTTATTTGTGAATATATCTAGGTGAAGCTATATACACATAATGAATAGATGCAGATCAATAATGCAACATGGATAGTGAATATATACTTAATCCGAGGAAAGTTAAATAAAGTGAAGATGTTTCTCATATTTTTTGTGAGCACTAGAAAGATGCCTTTTCGATTCTAGTTTGTGCACCAACTCCAGAAAATCTCAACTTTCTCATAGATGCCAACAAGATGGGGAATGTTTCTCATTTCATAAACCACAATTGTTTTGCTAATGCTAATGTCTTTGTGTAGTTTGTCTTACTAGATCATCTGGATTGTAGATTCCCTCATGTGATACACTCTTTGAACTATATAATATTCCTCTTCTAACTGAGCTTCTGCTTGATTATAAAGAAGAGAAAGTTATGATTCAACCCAAAGAAGAGGTAGACATTGGATCTGCTTTTGAATGTAGTCATACAGTAGTGAAGATTGAGCCTTCTTATACATAATACCATCAAGGGTACTGTGTTTTGTTTAAAAAGAAAAAAAGTTTAATATCCTCTTTCTTTACTGATACAAATTATTTTTTAACTGTGAGATCAAGGGAATGAGCCACAGTACCATGGTTTATATTCATTGTGTTGCAAGTGTAGAAGTAAAGGTTCTTGAGTTTCAAATCAAATGAAACTTTCAAGAAAATAAATTCATTGATACAGAGTGATTCTTTGCTTTTATGTCTTTTTGAATTCTTCAATTTTTCAATAAATGTTGTAAAACAGTTAGTGAGGTTTTTCTTTGCTAGTGAGGTAGTTGTCATTGAGACATTAAATGTAACTAGTGAGGTAGTTGTCATTGAGACATTAAATGTAACTAGTGAGGTTTTAATTTGCCAATGAGGCTTAATGAAGTAAATTTTTATAGTGTTTTTTCTCCACTTATAAATACTGTGTTGTGGATCCTCTTGATTTGTAATATGTTTGTTTGTGTCTGATCAATTATATTTGTTCAAGCATTTTAGTCTTCATTACATTGTGCTTCTCTCAACATTTGAGTATCTATGATACTTGAAGTTTATTTGCATAAATTTGTGAGGATTAATTAAGTTAGATTTGATTTGTAACTTGAATCACTGATTCAACCAAATAAATGACTAAACCATGAATAAATAAATGACTACAATGACTAAATAAATGACTACAATGACTAAATAAATGACTACCATGACTAAAATAAATGAATACAATGACTAAAGAAATGACTACAATGACTAAATAAATGACTACCATGACTAAATAAATGATTACCATTACTAAATAAACAACTACCATGAATAAGCAAACTACCATGACTAAATAAATGACTACAATGACTAAATAAATGACCAGTTAACAACAATCAATGACTAAATTAACGACTAAATATACCATCAAATTGATCAATCAAAACAACCAATAAATGACTAAAAATGGGTTAGTCATGAATTTTGTCACATTATAAATGACTAGCAATAAACTACTAATGGTCACATGACCAATTTTTAGTAGTTTTTTAGTCATTTATTTATGTTTTTGTACTAGTGTCTTCCAGATATAGAAATGGTGTGTGAGATCATTGGTCCCCAATCCCTTTGGTATCATGACATCTACACCTTCCTTCATGACATCTTACCACCTAACCTCATCTTGCTACATAATCCTTGGAGACACTTTATATCGTAGAGGGTATGATGGATCCTTATTGTGATATATAGACAATACACAAGTTAATTTGGCATTAAATGAGGTACATAGTGGTATTTGTGGTGCTCAAACCAATGGTAAGGTCCTTGCAAAGAAGTTCCTTCAAATGGGATATTATTAGCCTACCATGGAACATGATCAATACATGTGAGTATGTGAAGAAGTGTGTCCCCTATCAGTAAAATATGGATTTAATACATGTAACATCTCAAGTACTGCAACCTATTACCTCACCTAGCCTTTCTCATAACAGGGTCTCAATTTAGTCAAAAAGATACATCTCCCTTCATCAAATGACCAAACCTTCATTATCACCATCACTAAATATTTCACTAAATGGGTGGAAGCCATTCCCATCACCCTCATCACCGTCCTCCAAATTTCCAAATTTATCCTATATCATAGCATCTATCAATATGGTATCCCCTCTGCTATCATCATCAATAATGGTAAGCCCTTCAAAAACCAACATGTGAGACAATTGTGTGAGTAATTCCACATCCAACATCATTGGTCCACCCCATATTACCCTCAAGGTAACGACCAAGTTGAGGAAACCAATACGATATTAATTAAAATCCTTAAAATGTTTTTAATGACACTAGTTATCTTCATCTCAATTTCATCCTTTGGGCTTACCACACTAGCATTTGTACATCTACTGGGGTCACACCCTATTTACTAGTCTATGGTGTTGAAGCTATCTTTCCAATAGAAGTTGAACAAGACTTCCCATCCCTACACATCTCATTGAAGAACATCATCAATGATGATGAGTATTGGGTTGGACGTCTTAGTCAGTTAAAGTTTTTGGATGAATGACACCTCAATGCCTATAGCCATCTTCAAGCTTATCAAAATAGATTAAGAAGGAGCTATAATAAGAAAATCAAACCTTTCCAATTCTAGCTTGGTGATCTTGTTCTTAAAGAGAACTAGCAAACCCAAGAGGTTTAAGAAAAGAAGGGAAAATTTGAGGCTAGTTGGTTGGGTTCCTATGTCATCACAACAAAATATGGTTCAGGGGCGTATAAGTTGGCTATTCCTGAAGGTGAAACTTTGGATGAACCCATCAACATCATCAACCTTAAGAGGTTCTACTCCTAAGTCAGCTAAGTTATCCCACCTTCAAAAAATACAAAAAAATCAAAAAATGTCCAAAAGAAAAAAACTATAGAAAATATTAAAGAAAAATAAATCATCTTATGGTGAAAACCACCCTTGGTGGCACCTTGGGAAATTACATTAGGTGAAAACCTGGAAACAAGCACCATTTGTATGGGGCATAATCATTATCTACCCCGTCTCCCTTTTCCACGTTCTTTTATACATTTGCTTACCAATCATATCCTCTCCATCCTATTCATACCATGTTCATTATATATCTACTACCTCTCTTGATCTAGATCATCCCATCCATCTCATGGTATTTTTTGGTTGAGCATCTGATACGTCAGATTTACTATCCCAATTCATGAGCTTCACTCATTTATTCAGGGGTGAACCTCATGGATCTTGATACACACTTTCTATTCAAGGTCCTCTTCTCAGTTAGGCTTTTGCTAGTTTTCATTAGTTTTATATAGTGTACATCGTGTCAGTCTTGTATCATCCTCTAGGTCCATCATTGTATATACTGGTCATTAGGTTCCATCTTTGTGTCCATGTGTCACCAAGATCCCATAGTAAGTTAGTACTTCAACAAAATCCATTATATCCTCAAAATATCAAATCTATTGATAATCCCTTGTCATACAAATCTTAGGATCATCCTATCCATCTTTGGTCTTTGTGGGATATATCATTCCTCACATCAAATCACATTAATCCACCTGTCGTCTTCATGGCAAAGGTACTTGAGATTTATTATTATTTTTTAGGTATTTTTGAATTTTTGTTTCTTTTTGAGCTTCCTACTTTATTTACTCGAGGTCAAGTCATAGTCACTCATATCATGGTGTTCTTCCACTAACTAGTAGCACTAGGGGCATGTATTGGCTTTCTATTTTTATGATCATGTTTTTCGAGTTTTCTCACATTGTATCCACCAAGATCTATCTTGGGCTTGTGTTATGTTGGGGCATCCTTTTGTGCTTGTGGTTTTCCATCATTGTCTCTACCAAATTCCTCTAATACTTTGTAGGATGTTGGAACAACCTCTTTTGTTTGTTGTGTCAATCCTATGCATGCGATATGAAGTCACCTTGGTTGGACTCATACCCTGACAAATAGTATCTCATGCTAAATCAAATTAAGTGCTCACTACAAGGCACTCTAATATATATAATACCAAATTGCTCACATTTTGTCCTCTATCCTACCATCTACCATCTTTGTCATCCCATATTTCCTATTCATTCCCATTATCCTTTTCCTAATCGTTGGATTTTTAAGGTGCAAGTATTCACTGGGTGATCCCACAAAACTGGTTTACAATTCCAGTGAGGAAGGAAAATTGAAAAAATGCTCCTATGATTTTATTTTTCTTTTTAGGGGTTCGCACGAATTGGGGTGTTTGAATGGATCCAAAAGCCTGGGTTCAAATGGATTCTAGTTCGAGCCAACCCTATTAAATGATGGGACCCACTTTTTTTGCATTTTTTTATAATGAAGACAATTGATGGAAAATTAAATATAAGGGGGGTTCGCTCAAACTAGGGTTCATTCAAACCTTGGTTCTAGCGAACCTCCAAGGGGGGTTCGTTCGAGCCTGAGTTCATTTGAACCCCCCGTTTTCCCTCTTCTCCCCCTCTTGCACCAAATTTCTATAGAATTTTTCCCTTCAAAGCTCGGGTTGAGGATGAAGATGGAGAAGACTTCATGGACCCAACTAGATGATGGTAGTCCTTCGAACAAACTATGATCCATCGAATATGATTTTAATATGTTTTGGTTTTATTATGTATTTTATTTTTTAGTTTGATTAAACATAGGTTTTTCATCAAAAATTAAGCTCTTTGTTCTGAACATGTGGAAAAATAACAAATTATCAATTTATTTTTTTGAAAAATATTAGTGCACTAGATATAGATGTCCTTGATCCAACAAAAAAAATTGAATTTCGATACATACAAAATAAGTTATGCTTTAGCTAGTGAATCATGTCTAAATTGTAAAAGGTTCGACTTTGAAACTTAATTAAGAAAAAAATATTCAACAAAATGCTACAAAACCAATTCCATGCACTAGATATCATAGTTATGAATCTAAATTTGAAAAAAATAGAATTTTATCCTTCATAGAAAAAAAGTTATGTGTTAGCCAGTGACGTCACTCTTTAAAAATGGTGTTTACTGTTAAAAAATAGTTTTCGAAGGAGATGGAAAAGAAGTGCAATTTGATTCAAAAAATTTTGAAAAAAATATATTTAGAATCTACAAACAAAATGTCACAAATCACTAGTTTGCATCATCTTCAAATTGCTCACAGTTTAGCCACTATAGGTGCCTGAGAGTGAAAATCTAGTTAAAAAAATTAGTTCAATGTCCACTTTGGCCAAAAATTGTAAACCAGTATTGTGGGATCACCCCACTTTCCACTTTTCCTATTAGGTTTGATTCAGTTTTGGTTGATACACTATGGTTCCACCTATCATCTACTCATCTTTTATCATTTTCATTATCATATTCATTGCATTAAGTTGTTTAGAGTTTGTTATTCTAAGCATCCTTTATCATTTTCATTATCATATTCATTGCATTAAGTTGTTTATAATTTGTTATTCTAAACATATTTTATCATTTAGATTGCATTAAGTTGTTTAGAATTTGGTATTCTAAGAATCTTTTATCATTTTAATTATCGTATTCATTGCATTAAGTTGTTTAGAATTTTTTATTCTAAACATCTTTTATCATTTTCATTATCATTTAGATTGCATCAAGTTGTTTAGAATTTGTTATTCTAAGCATCTTTTATCATTTTCATTATCAGTTTAGTTGTATGAAGTTGCTTTAGGTTCATTTCTTTAAACCACCTTTTATCATTTAAGTTTATTATGTAGTATCATTATATAATTAGATTCATCTATTAAATTTAGTTGCATCACATTTCAATCCATTTACATGCATTACATATTCACAATATATATATATATACATGAATGAAATGTATACATAAGCATCACATGTCATTCATAGGTATAATAAATCATCCTGCTATCATTAGGACTCACATAATCATATATACATATCCACCTTGGATCACACACATTAGTATACATCACATCCACATAACATGTGCATATAGTTGTATCCTACATCACCACTCATTAGTGCAACATATCAAGTAATACCATCATATAAATCACATATATGTAATCCTACACACATATCAACTCATAAAAACACATGCATCATCCATCCATATCCATATCCATAAATAAATCAATGTCCAATCACATGAATCCATGTGCATCATTAAAACCATAAAATATCCATATCCATATATGAATCAATATCAAATCATATGAATCCATATCCATGAATAAATAAATGTCCATCAAATAAATGAATATCCATAGTACAATCAATTTCTAGGAATCATCATACATATACATCCAGGATCCATGCCTTGATCAAATAAATCTAGCTATTTGTACAATAGGGTTCATCAAAAAATTGATGCCACCTATGTATCACACCAAAATTATCACCAGATCTCTACCTCTGCTACCTGTTACTATTTGCATCTGAGTGTGTAGGGGAGGGTGGCACTCATCTTGATGCTATTGGCCCTCCTCATTCACCTCCTTATGGGGGTCCCATCAACTTGCTCCTCCTAGATCCCGACCACAGTAATCAGGAACCACTCCTCCTTGAGCTCTCTACCTTCGAGAAGCTTAGCCTCCTATTTGCCTCTAGGAATGCAGCCATATATAAATACTTGTAATATTGGGCCTCCCTCCCTTCCCATACAAGCTGTTGTTTCATCTCTATTATCCCCCACCTCCTCCTTGGGCCTTGGAAATATCTTGCTCCTACCTATATCGGTCCTTGTCTCCAGATAGCCTAGCCCTCTCTAGATCCTAAGCATCCTGGGCTAGGCTTAGGCTATCCCTCTTTGAGGTAATCATTTGTACCTCCCCTTAGAGGCTATCCATTTGGGCTTATAAGTTTTCCCTCTCCTCCTGGAGGATATCCCTCTCTGTCATCATCATGGCTAAGTCCTCCTATGCCTGTTGTAGCTATTTGTGCAAGTATGACACCCTACTCTCTATGGTGACAAGTATTCCCTCTAGGTCCTTCTGCTCTCCCTCCTCCTGCCATGGCAATGCCACCTCCTCCAAAGGAAAAATTTTGGGTGACCCCCTCTCCACATCATCCACATCCATTTTCTCTCTTGTGACCTCCTCTCCTTCCTCCATCCCTCCATCACTTCCAAAGGTTGTCACCTCCTCCATTATCTCCTCAATAACTATGTCATTGACCTCCTACCATTCACTTTGGTTCACTATCCTCCTTCTCCTAACTCTTCTGGCCTCCCCTACAATCACCTCCATCCTCCCAATCACAACCACTCCTCTCACTGGAACCATGGGATTTGACCAATGTCCCCCACCAATCCGCGTATCATTGTGTCACAATAGGGTCATCGACACCTCCCTACCTATTTGATATGGCCTCCTCTAGTTTTTGCCATGAGTGCGCTACTACCCTCGAGGCTATCTATGTCCCCCACTCCACCATCTCTTGTGATAGTCTAGAAAACCTCTCAGGACCCTTTGGCATGTCTTGCACCACCTTGAACTATCTTGTCACCTAATCCAACCTATATCTCTTAATAAGATATGGGTACCTCCCAATGATATAGCATGTTGTAAACATGTATCTATTATACTCATTGTCCTCCCAACCAACCACCTCCCTATATTATTTCCATACAATGTCACCCTCCTCTAGCTCATCGAACAACCTCCTCTAGTAGGCCATGCCACACACCTCTTGGTAGCATAGTCTAATCCTCCAACACAATACCATGGGTTTATTTGAAACCCTCTTTGATTGGTTTCCAATCGACCATGTGATGATGATATGCTTCCACACCCATATCTATAGTGTGATGTGGATTAAGCTCTGCCTTCCCCTATAAAATATGATGTGTACATCTTGATCTATAATTTCACCAACATGCATGGGCCCCATCATACCGACGTTGTTGCTCTACCATCCCTACTACCATGCCCCCCAATGTTAGGCCTAAGAACTGTTCACTCCTATTGAGTAGGAACACCCAGCTGATCAGATCACAAATATAGAGTGCCACGCTTGGCCCTCAATCATAACATCCCTCAATATCTAGAGCTCTTCCTCTAGTCAGTATGCCAACTGTCCTGTATCTACAACAATACGAGTACTACCTTCACACTAGATGCCAATACCCATGGTTTGCGAATTGAAAACCATAAAATCCTCCATACATCCTCCAAAGTCACTATCATCTCCATAATCCGAAGATGAAATGTGCTCATCTTCGAGCTCCATCTCTCAACCAAGGCTTTGAAAAGTGGTTGATGGGCCTGTATAGTGGGAATTTGCATCATGTAAGCTAATCCATAGGCATCCATGCATACCTAATCCTCCAAAAACTACACCACTAGTTGTAACATCCCTAACCGCCACTCTCAAGTTTGTAGGCTTGCTATGGCCTACATACATCCAATGCATATGTTAGTCTCTTCCATCTTTTCTATTGGTTCCTATTTCATCCAACTCTTTTGGAAGATATTCCTTTAGGCACAACCACCTATCCTATGGTTGATTCACCCTTTAGGTGCATCCACCTATCCTCTAGAAGATCTTCTCTTCTGGTGCATCCACCTATCCTCTAGTGGATCCTCCTTTTTGTAGTGCATTCGTCCCTTATCTCGTGGATCCATCCATCAATCAAATCCACCTTTCCTCTGCATCTTCCTCCTTTTCATGGATTTGTTGGTTGGGTAGATCCACCTATTATATGGCTTATCTACTCATTTAGGGTGCATCCTCCCATCCTTTGTGGATCCACCCCTTGGGAAGATCCACGTATCCTCTGGTGGATCTACTTGTTTAGGGTACATCTACCTCTTCTCTGGTGGATCTGGCCTTTTATGCCATATCTAACCTTCAACAGATCCACCCTAATATAGGTGCATCCACTCAAGCTAAGGTGCATCTACCTATTTGATCTTCCTGGGTGGATCCGCCTTATCGGGTTGGGTGGATCCTCCCCCTAGTATGGTTTCTAAGATCAATAAATGCATGAAATGCTTAAGTAAAAGGAAAATTTAGGTTATGTACCTGATTGCCTCATCCTCCTTGTTGCGCCTATTCCCTCACTCGATCAACTCAATGTGCGATAGCTTGTCCACACCATTTTCCTTCCTCTACTTCACTTGATCGCTTGGGTAATTAGGGATCAAATGTATTAGTGTATTAAATAGCATATTTACGCTTAAGTTTACTTACATTTGCATTATAGTTAATAGTGCATTTAATTAATCAGGTAGTTTTTTCTCATGTGGTAGTTTTTACACCCGCTACCTATTTTTCTTTCCTTTTTAAGGCACTTTGTACATTGTGTAAAATTATCTCATTATCAATGCATTTTCTCTTCAGTAAAATAACTTTACTTCTCTCTTTTTTGTGAAGGTCTCTGCAATTGGTTTTCCTGGGAATTTGTTGCTCTATCATGGTATCAAAGCCTCCCAATTTGCAGTATCTTCCCTGAGAGTTTTTGTCAGAGAGAGAGTTGTGGCTGGAGATTTATTTATTTTGACATTTGAAATTTTCTACATTTCAAATATTGCCTCAATTTTGATATTTTTTTGTTTCCCGGTGATTTTGAGCCCGTTTTTGCCAAGCAGAGGGTCATTTTGGAGGTCTCCTTTCATCCTTTGTGGTGGCGTGAAGTTTGTTGGCTGCATGAAAGGAAATAGCTGTGGCCTTTTTTGATCCTCAATTTGTGTTTGGAAGGTTGTCGTCATTTTTCTCCATTCACATTTTGAATTAAAGAGGGCCCGATTTCTTTCTAATTGAAGATGTGTTTCCTCTCTCTACTAGTCGATATTCCTTGTTGTAGACTCATGGTTTGAAAGCAACTTGAGGAATGGTGTGGAGTATTGAAAATCCGCACCAACATATCCGTTGAGGGGTATCTCCATCTACAATATGCGTTTTTCATTTGTGAATACAATCTGAAATCTCTTTTGAGGGCATGTTTTGACTGGAGGCCGCAATTTTACCATGGAGGATTTTTTTTTTGAGGAGCAATTTTTGTCAAGTGTTTCCTCTTTGCAGATCAATTTTCCCTTTGTTGCAAATTTTGTGAAACAAACTTTATATTTTATAAATTTTGCAATCAAATATTTCAATTTAGGGTTTTGTGATTGGAGGTGCCCCTGTGTCAAGTTTCTTTTGAAGTGCTCTTGGGGTTTTAATCCCACATTGGCTATGTGGAAGATTATTTTTCTATTCAAATAGCACTGTAGTGTGAGAAAGTTGTGTGAGCAAGGCTCACAGGCTTTGAGGTGCTTATGATTGTTCTTTGAGTGGAGGCTTGCAAGTTGATCAAGGTACCTTTAATTTTGTTCAATTTTTTTTCAGTTTCAAATAATCAACTTTTTTCTTGGAGTAATTTTGGAAAAGTGGTGAAAATTAAATTGTAAAGGTTCTTTATTGGGTGTTTTATCAGTTTGGATTAATTTTTCCTTTTTAGTGCAATTTTTATCATGGATTCCCCTGCATCTATTGAATTATTGACTCCCCACAATTACCACACCTAGAAAATGAAAATGCATAGATTGCTTCAGTCCCAAGGTCTGTGGTCCACTCTAAATGCTACCCAACCCTCTCTCACCAAGGAATATGAAATATTTTCCCATCAAAATAAGTGTGATCAAGCTATGGGGTTGATGAATTTAAATGTTTCAGATAGTCTCATTTTCTATGTTGATGAGTTGGGTACACCCAAAGAAATCTGGGATAAGTTGGAAAACCTATTTGGCCAGGTTAGCGAGATTCGTGCATTGAAATTGGAGGCTGAGTTAAACTCTCTTATCCCTGAAGCATTTCCTACTATTGATGACTTCCTAGTGAAATTCAAATCAGTAAGGTCACAACTAGCAGGATGTGGAAATACCAAAACTGATAAGGAGTCTATTTTTTTGATCTAAGTTAAGAGGCACTTTTGCTATATTTTCCTCTACCTTTTAATCCACAATGGATGCCTTAGGTAGTGCAATCCAAATGCCCTCTTTTGATACCTTTTGTGACTAGTTAACAAGGGAGCAAGCCAAACTTGCCTAGTTGCAGGGGGTCCCTACAAATCATGCATTGGTTGCACAAGGCTCACAGAGTAAGGGAAAAACGAAGCCTAAACCTAAAAAAGAGTCAAATGAGCCAAAGAAGGTGAAAGTCATATGTGTATATTGTAAAAAGAAGAGGCACGATGAGGGTTATTGTTACACAAAGAAGATAGATGAGTTGTCCCACCTTCTCCAGAAAAACAATATCCCATTGCCATATTCTATGAATCCATCTACAACCTTTGCATATTCATTTGTTCCATCCACCAAGCCCACACAGTCTGGTAGTGTAGGAATTGCAAACAATAAAGAAGATAGGCACTACATGGGTAAGGGACATGCACTGATCACTTTTGCAGTTGATTCTTAGTGTGAAAGATGGTTCCTAGATTCTAGTGCATCTCACCACGAGTTCTTCACCTTATCCTTTCATGAGTTTGCACCCCTCTAACACTTCCAAAATTTTGTTGGGGAACAATAAGCTATTGGATGTTTGGGGGATAGGCACTGTTGACGTAGGTGATGGCTGCTTTCAGAATGTACTATGCATTCAAGAGTTGCATACAAATCTTCTATCTATATACTATATAACACATGGTGAAGTCTCTAAGATCGTGGATTTTACAGCCAATTCTGTGTTTATCAGAGAAGTTGATTCTAGAAAACTCATTGCTATTGGTAATGTTGATCACGAGTCTCGACTGTATAGCTTCTCTCATTTTGTTAAGGAGGATGACTATGTACCTCAAACACCCTTGGCCAGTGTTGATAGTAATGTTGGTCATCTGCATCTTGGGGTACTTCAAAATCATGTTGATATTGTTCTTGTTGCTTTAGAGGTTGGGTTTCTAGCACAGTAGGCTATTAGTTGGGTTTCCAGCACAGTAGGCTATCTTTGATCCCTCAGATCTTGTTTTGTTTGATGAGTACTTAGTAGGCATCTCTAATTTGTTTGTAGAGACTCACCTTGCAGATTTGGGAGATTCACTTGAGGGGATTTCTCTCCTCTTTGATGACAGTTGCAGCATGTCAGTTGATTCAGTCAAATTATTTTTGGAGGTTGACTTGGTTGTGCCTTCTCTTGATCTATCACATTTCTTGGTTGTGTTTGATCATGATCATGTGATGGATTTCTCTATTTGGAGACTTCCTTCCCCTTCTTAGTTGGATATGGAGTGTTTCCTTCTTCATTCAGTGGACTTGTTTCTTCCTAAGGGAAGAGGTGTTGCTTGCAGGCACTAGATCATCTTTTGTTTTCATGTATACTTCATCGACATTGGAGCTTCTTCATTGTGGGGGGGGGGGCTATATAGTTTCTCTCTTTCCCTCTTATGGGGGGGTCATTGATTGTATATATATGATGTATGTAGTCCTTGGGGGGTGTGATTGAGTCCTCCATCCATGCATCATTTTTATTTTATTTTCTCTCTTTTGGAGAGGGTTTTTTTCCCATAGGGTTTTTCTTCTTTTCTCCGGTTGCAAGAGATTTATTTTTTGCATTATAAATGGGTATCTAAAATGGTTGTATAGCCAGGACCCATACTACATTTTGCATCTTCATTCTCCCTAAGTTGCACTTACGGGGGGGTGTTAGAGTAAATAGCATATTTGCGCTTAAGTTTACTTAGGTTTGCATTATAGTTAATAGTGCATTTAATTAATCGGGTGGTTTTTTCCTATGTGGTAGTTTTTACACCCGCTACCTATTTTTCTTGCCTTTTTAAGGCACTTTGTACATTGTGTAAAATCATCTCATTATCAATGCATTTTCTCTTCAATAAAATAGCTTTGCTTCTCTCTTTTTTGTGAAGGTCTCTGCAATTGGTTTTCCTGGGAATTTGTTGCTCTATCAAAATGAATAGTAATTAGCCCCTAATTACTATTTGTAGTAAACCCTAATCATCATTTTTTTCTCCCATTTCCTCCCTGTAGCTCCTTTTTCTATCATTCCTTCACCATCCTTCCTCACTTTTCATTGCAGACCTTCTACTATTCGTCTTTTCTCTTTTTGAGATACCACTCGAACCCTTTTTTCCCATCCATCCTCTCGAGGGGTATCACCTCCACATTTCTTTTCCTTCTAATTCTTCCATTTTCTCCATGTTGGGGCATCTCTTCATGCAGTCTTTCCATCAAGTCGACTATATTGTTATCTTCTTTAAAACATCGTTACTTTAACATTATTTTGAAGAGGAGAAAAACGTAGACACCTAAAATTTTCCACTTACATTTGATCAATTTTATCTCGCTGTTTTGTCTAATCCCCTTCTATCCACGTTAATCAAATAATATTGTAATTATTTAATTAATGTTATCAATTTACCCCTAATTCTTCTAAGGTCCTAAAGTAATTAATTGATTTAATTACTTGCATTAAGCCTTATCCCCTTTTCCTCTCTAAATTAAATAAATACTTGTATTTATTTGATCACTTAATCTCTTTTTTCTCTCACCTCTTGTCACATCCTCCATCATTTTCTATTATCTCCTAATCCTAATCCTAATACATATCCTAATCAGGTGCACATACTTAATCATAGATTAAGAGGTTTTACATCCTCCAACTTTTCCCACTTATCATCTAATCATTTAACCTTAATTTTAATCTTCACCTAACCTATCCATAATCACTTGCACATTCCTAATCCCATCACTAGGAAAACGCTAATCCCTTTCCATTTATTTCCTATCCCCTCACACACCCTCCTCATTAAATTTTTCCCTTTTGGGAAAGACCCCATGTACTTTAGGCACATGGGTCTTTCTTCCAAAAGTACCCAAAAGGAATTTAAAATTCCTTTGTTTCTCTCCTTGTCCTACATTGGGAATGTAGAAAAAGCAAGGCCTTTATGACCTTGATCCTCCCCACATCCACATGGTACCTTTTGAAGTACAATATCCCTCTCAAGCCTCCACATGGTGACACTTGTCACCATCCTAGGGCTTGAGATATCTCCTCACAACCAATCTAATCCCTTCATCTCATCCCACTCCATATGCTAAAACACTTATTCATTTTTCATCATCTTACAATCCTACATCTTTGAGCAATTTGGTAATGTTATGTTACCAAAATTCTATTGAGCACACATCAAATTCGACTAAACTAGGGAAATCTATGCATCAAGGGCTTCATATTACTTGGTTTTAATCAAATTCCTTGAAGGTTTGAGCTCTTTTATACCATAATCTCGATTGTTTCTTGGTTTTTTTGTGTTTGTTGGGTTTTCATTATACTCCCTTTCATTTTAAACATAAATTTCCTTGCACACAACACCTATAAGCACAAATATAATAAATTAGATAATTAATATAAATGAGAGATACACTCGACATATTTCTTATGGCACCAACTTTATGTTATAACTAAAATAAATTAATGAAACACTTGAAGCTATAACAATTGTCTTATTTTTGATAGGTAATCTAAAATGATTAATTAGGTTGAAATCCATTTTTATTTTTACTTGCACATATTTATAAATTGAATCAAAATTACTTGCAATATGTTGAAGTATTCCATTGGATTAATTTCACAAAAATGATTAATTAGGTTGAAATCCCTTTTTATTTTTACTTGAACATATATTTATAAATTGAATCAAAATTACTTGCAATATGTTGAAGTATTCCATTGGATTAATTTCACAAAAATGACATGTTTAGAAAATGATTAACCTAATTAATCTAAAATGATTAATTAGGTTGAAATCCCTTTTTACTTTTACTTGCACATATTTATAAATTGAATCAAAATTACTTGCAATATGTTGAAGTATTCCATTGGATTAATTTCACAAAAATGACATGTTTAGAAAAAGGTATTGAAGTGGCTTTCAGGTTAAACATGGATTTTTTGAAAAAAAACTTGCTTTGGACAAAGTTATTAATTTAAATAATTAGAGTAATAAATTGTTTGAATTAATTATTTAAACCACTTCATGTGTAAAAGGATATTTGCATTGATTTTTTTTACTTGTGAGATTCAAATAGGTTGGATATATCAATTACACCACATGATTGCACATATTATCGAGCACAACAGTCGTAGATTGCTAAACACTTTAAGATGGGTTGAGCTTCTTGTGGAGTAGCTCATGGAAGCCCATGGCTCCATGGTAGGGAAAAATTTGGTGATGCTTTCTCTCATCTCAAGATATGAAGAAGAGAAACAAAATATATTCTATTATGAAAAATGTCACGTACCCAAGTCTTAATGTATCTATCTATCCTATGATGTATAAAATTTGAGAATAGTATGTGATTCTCATTCTATTGTCTTTACTTATCAACTGCAAAATTTTAGCTATAGTAATTTTATGAAAGAGCATGACCATTATGATTAATTTTGATAGTATATGTTGCTATTCATTATTTGTATAGAAAAGGTTAAAATAATACATGTTATGCATGAAAATTTGGTTCCATTCTTTGATGTCATAATGAACAAATCTCATAATAGACATGTTTATTGTAGAATATTTATGGATGATGTTACAATTTGGATCACATAAGTATTCATTTCAAGAAGAAATCTATTGTCACGAAAAAACACCTTGATCCTTTTTTTTTTTATCAATTTTAGTATTTATTTTATTCTATATCTTAGTGTTAAATTTCACTTGACCCATATTTTCTAAAGTAATTGTAATAATAATTCGTGTATTTGTTTATTGAATTAAACATCTTCCTTAAAGATCTATCTTTTATCACTTCATTTGTAGATATTGAAGGCATAAAAAGATCATCTTTTTAATAGCTTATGTGCAAAGATAATATTCATTGATGTGAACCATAATAATGAGATAGTGAAAAAATTAATTATTAAATGTGCCAAAAAAAAGTGATAATAATGAAATTTTTAAGAGTATGCTTCACTACTATATTAACTAGCATACCTATATTTTACAAATATATGTAAAGTACGCTGAGAGATATCCTTCTCAAGGCGCCTATTTTTAATCAGTTGAACCTTACCCAAATTGAAGCATACATATATATTAAATATTAATATATAAAAATACGTCAAGAGTTTTCATTATTGAGGCATCTATTGCAACCTAATTGAACTCTTATTCTAACCATAACTCAACACTAATTAAATGCTAATCCTAATTGTAGTTGTAATTGAACCCTAACCCTAATTAAATGCTAATTGAACCCTAATCCTAATTAATTCTTAACCTTAATTGAAACCTAATCCTAATTGTATCATAACCCTAGATAACTATAATTGAACCCTAACACTAAACAAATAATACTCCTTATCTTAATTGAACCCTAACTCCAACCCAAACCATAATTTAACCCTATCCCTAATTAAACCCTTATTAAATTGTTAAAAAATTTAAGTTGCTTATAAATAATTTTATGTGTTCTTATAATTAACTTGACATTGTGTATAAAAGGTTTAAGTTATGAATGTTATAATATAAAAAATAAATTTGTTTTCAATGTTTATTTGTTAGTTTAAAAGGTTCAATTAGGGTTAGATTTTAATTAAAATTAGGTATAGGGTTGAATTAGGATTAGGGTTGGGGTTGGGGTAAAGATTAAAGTTCTATAATAAATCTTGGGGTTAGTGTTATGGTTCAATTGATGCAGGGGTTAGTAATAGGGTTAGGGTTATGGTTCAATTAGAGTTTTATTAATGATAATTTTAGAATCATAATTATGTTTAGGGTTGGATATAAAATTAGAGTTAGGTTTGAAGTTAATTAATGTTAGTTTTAGGGTTGGGGTTATGGTTAGACTTATAATTAGTGTTAGTATTGGGGTTAGATTCTATCACTTTAATAAAAATAATCTTCTACAAATTCATTTATTTTGTTTTGAAATTATATAATTTAAAATATTTTCAAATTTACCTATGTTGATATATGAGAGATATAACAAATCTAAACTCTATACCATTTATAGTTAAATTTCAATTCTATTTTATTAAATTGTTAAAAAAATTAAGTTGCTTAGAAATAATTTTATGTGTTTTTATAATTAACTTGACATTGTGTATAAAAAGGTTTCAGTTATGAATGTTATAATATAAAAAATAAATTTGTTTTCAATGTTTATTTGGTAGTTTAAAAGATGTGCCAATAATTTTGCAATCACTAATGATTAATTTTTTCTTGATTGGTTAAAATAGATTGGTAAGTAAATTTATCTATAATAAGTAAATTTACCATTGATTTTTTCTTGATAAGTAAATCAATATTTCATAAATTTATCTATAATTCTTATTAAATTTTTCTTATTTATACTAAATTATATTTTATTAAATTGTTAAAAAATTTAAGTTGCTTATAAATAATTTTATGTGTTTTTATAATTAACTTGATATTGTGTATAAAAGGTTTAAGTTATTAATGTTATAATATTAAAAATAAATTTGTTTTCAATGTTTATTTGTTGCTTATAAATAATTTTATGTGTTTTTTATAATTAACTTGATATTGTGTATAAAAGGTTTAAGTTATGAATGTTACAATATAAAAAATAAAAAAAAATTCAATATTTATTTGTTGGTTTAAAAGATGTGACTAATGTTGCAATCACTATGATTAAATTTTTTGATTGGTTAAGTGGTATTGTGCAATTATTCTATATGTTAATTTAATGTTATGAATGCTATAATATAAAGAAGAATATTTCTAATATATTTTTAATGCATCTTAAGAAACATCTAAAGTAAAAAAGTGTGATTGTAACAAAAATACAACTTAATGAGTAAACATACATTTAAAGTTAAAAATTTATATCTCTAATAAAATTTATAACTATTAAAAATGATCACACAATAAATTATAAATTCTCAAATCAAATTGAATTATATATTTAAAAAAATCATAATAAAATACTTGAACTAATATTTTAGTCATAAATGTTTTATTTTTATTTTTGAACTTTTTAAATTTTATAGGTAACTATGATATGGAAGCTAATAAAAATAAATAAATGATGTTCATTAATAAATTATAAACTCTTACATCAGTTTGAATTATATTTTAGAATAAAATACTTTGAACTAATATTTTACTTATAAAATTGTTTTATATTTATTTTTAAAATATTAAATTTTCTAATTATAATATAAATGCAAACAAATTTAAAAAAAGTCATTAACAAAGTAAATCAATATTTCATTTCAATATAAATCAATTTAAGAGGTGACTATAAACTTGGTGGAATGAATATGATATAGAGAATGAAAGTAAGAATGACTCAATGAAAATTATCTATATTCCATGTTAATTACAAGAATATTGATCATGTGAACACAATTTCCATCTTTTTATAATTTTAAAATACACATGAATATTGGAAAGAACTCCACCACTTTGGATGTAGTTGAATTTCATATATATGCTAATTCTAATTCTAATGCCTCAAGACATTCACCAACCTCTCCATATGACTTTGTCTCAATCTCCTGCAATGCAGCATTTTTAAACTGCAATTCTTGCCAACACCTTTCCAGTTCATTTGACTTCCCAGCCAAAGATTGTTTAAGTGCATCACATTGCTGAACCAAGCCTTTACCTTTAGATACAACCATGCTAAGCTTCTCTCTCACAGATGATAATTTTTGCTCTGTCTGCTCAAGATCCAGTAGTCGCTTATTCCTATCCAAGCTCACTGACTTAAGATCCTCTTCTGTTTTATAGAGTAACTCTTTCTGAGTTTTTCTCTCTTCTTCCTGTTGAGATTTTGTTGACTCGATTTCATTGATTTTCTCCTATAGTCGAGCTAGTTCCATCTCCTTGCAATTCAAAGCTTCTTTCATTGCAACATCCAACGACATTTTCATTATATCCCTCAAATCACTATCAAATTGTGGGACCAACTCTGCCAGACATCTGTGGAATAGATTTTTCTGTTCAAGAGAAGTCTTGTACTTTTCAATAAGTAAAAATAGATGAGATTCGAGATGATAAATTTGATTCATTTGGATTAGTTACTATGACTTTATCTTGAATGAGCTCATCAACAATAGAAACAAACTTTTCAGATATTCCTTGTCTTTTAGGTAAGTATGTCTATGACTGTGCTGATATGGTGAAATCCTCTGTCTAATTAATCAGGGTAACTTCAATGTTTTCTAGTTGGGAGTTGTGCATTGCATTGCAGTAGATGGTATTTTGTTATAGACAATGTTGTAGGTCTGTGGTGGTTTGGCCATGATTCAAATAGAGTACTTGTTTGTATAGATAATAAAATGCAGAGTATTTTAATTTCCAAAAATAGGTATTATCTTTGTCTCCTATAATGACTCAGAAAACCTAAGAGTGGTCCTCCTTCTAAGAAATCAGTTAATGGAGGATTGTCTTTTAGATGAATGTTATTGTATATTCATAGTACAAAAGCACAGACTGGTTTCTATGTAGTAGTATTATGGGTTTGAGGTTTCAAGGATCAAAACAAATGGCTTGAGTAAATATTCCCATATGGTGTTGGCTTTGATCATCTAGAGAGGTGTGTGGGGAAGTTATTCTAAACAAATGTCCAATAGGTGACTGAACAGCCTGTCTGCCATTTTCAAATTTCTAAACATCAGATATGTGTAGAAGTTTGAAAATTTTACTAAATAGTAAATACAACTCCTTACTGTGAGCCAACAATAACCATAAATTTGGGCTTTTCATTTTTTTAAACAGATGGACAGGGCCTCAATTTTGGGAGATGTTGTTGAGTACATGAATTCTTCAATGTATTAATGAATTGCATAATGAGCTAATGCAATCTTCAGAGGCACCTAAGGATTGTTCAAAAATGAAGGGTAAAGGCAAGAGAATTTTGTGGGGAAACTATTGCAGCTTGATACCAATTCACTGCAGAAGAGGCAGTGGAAAAAATACCAACTGATGGTTCAATGGGTTTGACCATTTCTAGAAAATCACAAGGGAAATTCACAGGACCAGGGCCTTCAGTTACTTAAGTAGTCTTAGTAATGTAGACAAAAGGAAGGGAAGTCTTGTTGGAGGGGCACTGCAGCTTGACAACAATTACCTGCAGAAGAGGCATTGGAAGTAATACCGGCTGATGCTTTGAGGGCAATCGTTTTTGGATAACCATGGGGAAAATTTACAGAACTGTGGCTTCAAGGACTACAACAATCTTACAACAAAAGGCCAAAGGCAGGGGAATCTTGTGGAGCGAGTGTAGCAGCTTGATAATGATTTCCTGCAGAAGAAGTAATAGATGAAATACCATCATCATCATCATTATCATTTAAGTTCTCTCCTGTAGGTTAAATTCTTAGGCTAGATGCTATAGTAAGGCAAGGCATTCAGGGCAACCAATGCACCACTCTTTTCCTTGTTTGTTCTCTCCTCTTCCTGTTTGGATTGTTTCACTGTATGGATATGGATTGGTGTCATCAACCACTCATGAAACTCTTTGTTCTATTTTTTTATGTATATAATTTTATGTACCTGTATTTATTTTTTAATTATACAGGGTTCAGCACCGAGATTGTAGATTGTCTTGCTGCTTGATTTTGGTGGAGTCAAGGTTGTGGGATTGAACCTGGTTTACACACTTTCATTCACCACAATCTTTGATATGTTCCATGAGACGTTCTCAAAGTTATAGGCTGATTTATTGGCATGTGGAGATTTCTTGCTAGGTTTTGAATATGGGTCACAATTACACCATTGTACCAGTGTAGCATTGCACAAGCCTGTGGACTATCTATACTCTTACTTTGTATATCATAAATATAAAAAATGCTAATGCTAGGTTTCTGGCTAGCACACTTGAAATGATAGAAAATACCATGGCATTCATCTAACTTCATTCAAGTTTTGTTGTCTTCAATTACAAGATTGAGCAAAACTTTTAGAGAGTTCTTTCTTCTTCAGGATAGAAGAAATATGAAATACCTTATGCTGCATTTTTGTAGGAATATTTCTCAGGGCATCAGCTTCAGTGTTAATCGATCGATAAACACTTTTCCTTCTTTTTTAGGTTATAAAATTCTCTGCTAGTTATCCACCTAAATATTAACTTTTATTAACATATTCTCAGTAGAGCTGACACATGTATTTTAGGTTAGCAAAGAATGTCTATCAAGCAGTAGGTTTTGTGGTAGGTACCAAATTCAATGTTGTGTGCCTTCAAAATGAGCTCAAGCAGATGGATTAGCATGATAACAAAATCCAAAACTCAAATAAATGGTAGAAACTCATGTTAGAGCAATAACGGAGATGAATACACAATGATGTAAAGAAAATAATTCAAAACAAACATCAAACCTCTATTATTTTGGATGAGCTCCAAGATGGTATGTTATTTCCCTTCTCAGTATAGGGAAAGCCGATTCACAAGCATTTTGAAGGTCGATGGGCATCACCCAATCTACATTTTATAGAATATTGAAGGAAACCAAAGCAAAGATTAGTTGGTGACAAATAATTTAGTTTGTCAGATAAATATCAAGCATAGAGCTAAGGAGAGATTTGTCTCTTTGCTAAACTTCTTTTATCCAAAGCATTAAGGCCTGTCAAATTCTAGGAAAACACATCCATTGAAGGGTTCTTCAACCTCTATTTTGTTAGCATACATTTGAAATTAAGTTAAATATCATTCTCAACTTCAGTTGTAGTTGTACATCGAAGTTTTATTTGATGGACAAGTTTAAAAAACACACTTTAAGTTTTGATTTGGTCAGATGACTCATATGAAAGCGTGCTAGGTGCCGCAGGAGTCTCTCTGTACTTATAGAGACTCGAAGAAGCTCCCAAAAAAAATTGGGACTTTCCTTTCTCCTCTACTATAAGCTTGGAAGCCATTCAAGAGGGGGGATTTCTTTCTTTTTGAGACCAGTAATTTTGACATATTTTAAATACTGTCTTGAGTTTCCAAAACATATTCTAGGGCAAAGAGAGATTACGTGAACCAAAGAAATTATAGTGCCTTCTTGTGCAGTTATTAGGCACATGGCCAACTCCAGGGCAAGCAAAGCAACAAAACATGAGCATTTCATAGTCAAACTCTTAAAAGAACCCTAAGAAAGAAGAACCAGCCCTCAACATAAGACACACAGACAAGTTTTGGGTAGATGTAAATATTTCAAAAACCTAAATATTTCATATTCACCACTAAACATTCCCCAATAGAGTTACCAATTGATTATGAACACTTTAAATTTTAGAATTCTCGGGGAAGGCCATAATGTCTTACGCATAGTTCTCATAAACAAGAGATGCGAGCTAGAGAGAGAGAGAGATCAGGCAGCCTGCCACAACTATATTCTTTAGGAATATTGCAGAATGCTTTGCCACTGAAGGTAAATATGGTCCCAAAGTAACCTTAAGGTAAGAAACTCACTCTGACTTCCACAATCTCACAACCCAAGATTGAACAGATGAAACAGAGGTAGAATTCGCATAAAATAAATGTTTGTTTATTCATCTTTTTATAAGAGATAAAATCAACTAATACATAGTTTGCGAAAAATAAAAACGACTAAAGATCTATCCATGCATTACTCTCTCTATGGGATTTGGTGGTGAAGGCTGAGTTTATTAACTGTTACCAAAGCTTACTAACGAATACCTTGACTCTCCTAAGCAAGTCATAACCAGTGAGCCCTGGCATACTATAGTCGGTGACTATCATATTCACCTTAATTTTTTGTATCACAAGACACATATAAAAGGATTCAGTCAAATCTAAATGGAACAAAGCAATTCCAAGACACAAACCCATGAATTTCCCCAAGATCTTGGATTCCATGCATACCTCAACATTGAGGCCTTCACAGTCATCTTCCAAACCAAAAAAATTCTGGAGCTTTTCTCACACAATCAACACTCGTCACTGCCAACACCAATAAATGAATTCATCATAAAACAGAGCATTCTCTAATCCCATCAAAGTCAATGCCCAAATTTCAGGATGGGTACAGACAACATTTTATTTTCAAATATAAAGAAAAAATTACCTTTATAAGAAGAGTTTCCTAAGAGGCGTTCGATGATTTTTCTATCCACGAGACTGCCATCAACATGGAATTCAAACGCACTAGCATCCCTGTGATTCTGCCCCATTTCCCCTTCAAAAGCTAGAAAAACCCCCAGATTCCAATCACAATGAGAGATCCTAAGGCTAAATCCATCTGCAAACATTAACCTAAATTATCAATTTCACTCCCAGAGAATAATCTGCCTGAGCCCCCTACTCCATGAATCATAACATTTTGAAATACAGAAAGTCCTAAAAGAAAAACTGAACGAAACCAAGGGAAAATAGTTACGCGAAAATGAAAAACCTAACAACAGTGTTTTCCGGCGCCTGACTTCCACTTGCCTATCATTTTTAATGCAGCTTCAACTCTCGGCGTAATAACGCCTCTTGGCATAATTAGATAGTAAAAAAATTAACTATCATAAAAAGTAATGAAAAATTAAAAAGAGTGTGTTTCACTATCATAATAATAAGATAGTAAAATAATTAATTTCTAATTGTAAAAAAATAATGAAAAATTAGAAAAAATATGTTTCACTATCATGATAATGAGATAGTAAAATTTTTAATCACCAAGTGTAAATGATTTGAAAAAATACAATTAAAATTATCATTTTATTCTAGTAATAAATAATTAAATCATAAATGAAATGGAAGATATATATATAAAGATATGGGTAAGGATAGCTGGTGGATGGCTTCGCTCCTATGCGCAAGTAAGGCTATGCACAGCCTCTAAGGCTGCGTGCTGGCTCTTGCTTGTGCCTGTCCCTGTCCCCTTTGGCTGCGTTCGGGCGTTTGGGTTTTTTCCTATTTTTTTCCTGTTCAGCTGGTGTTTGTTGCAGTGTGTGGAGTGGTGTGGGGGTTTGGGCGGGTGACGGGTTGGTGGGAGGTCTTTCGGCGAGGGGGAAGTGGCTAGTGGAAGCGGTGGGGTAAGGGTTGGCTAGAACCCGAGTGAGTTGGGTGTAGGGGTTTGGCGTGGGGCTATGGCAGTGGCTTCCAAAAGCCTGGTTATTGCTGGGTCGAAGCCATCTCAAAAAATTTCAGAAGCTATGCATGCACAAAAATTGGATTCATCTTTTGTGGGTGAGAGCTCTAAGCTCAAGAAAGTGAACAGATGCCTGTCGCGGAGTCAAGATCGACCTGTTCTGGTTATCTCTCTTGAATCTGTTCAGGAGGATATCGCTTATTGGAGCCAACATGTTTTGATCTGCAAGTTCTTGGGTATTTGGGTTCCTCTCTCAGCGTTAGAATCTTGGATCCGTCGAACCTGGAAAGTTGAGGGGGATTTCGATTTATTGGTGGCTGCAAATGGCTATTTCATGGTCGATTTTTCTTGCATCTCGGATCGTAATCGTGTTTTTGAGGGAGGGCCGTATTTTTACAATCATGTTGGCTTGTTCATTAAGCCCTGGCATGGCGGTTTTAATGCGACAGAAGATCTTCCTACATGGGTTCCTATTTGGGTTCGTCTTCCATGGCTACTGTTGGAGTTTTGGAGGGAGGATATTCTGCTTCAGATTGCTACTCTGTTGGGGAAATCGGCTGCCATTGCTCAAAATACTTTGGATAAAAAGGTATTCTCTTATGCTCGCATCTGCGTTGAAATTGATTTAAATAACCCTTTGCCGGATTCTTTGGAAATTTGTATTGGCTCTACCTCATGGATTCAACCGCTTGATTATGAGTCCCTTCCTTTTCGTTGCCGCTTTTGTCACGAGTATGGACACCTTCAGCGCCAGTGTCCTCGGGCACCCAAAGCTACAGGGGTGTCTTCTTCTCCTTCTTCTGGGCCTTCGGTGGAGAAAGGGGATAAAAGGAAGGCATCTGGGGGTGAGGGTGGGCCTGATAAGGATGGCTTTATCCCTGTTAAGTAGAGAAATAAAGGGAGGGGTCACAAGCGGGCCTATAAGGATAGTTAGAGTGACCAGAGTTTCAATCGTTTTGAGGTCCTGGATAATCAGGCTTTGGAGGAAGGTATTCCTGTTGAGCTTTCTTCTAGGGCCACTGGTATGGATGTTGGGTTGGATACAGGGCTGGAGAAAGCAATTGTTGTTCAGAATATTGCTCTGGCATTGGAGCAGGGGAGTTCGGAGCCTCCTGGGGCCTCTGTAGATGTGCAGGATGATATTGTTTTAGCAGATTTAGCTAAGGCGGTGTTTTCTTCAGGTAAAGGTCGAGGATCATCTCCTGCTTTGGGGGTGCTACAACGCCCTCTCAAGAAGGGGCATTTTGAATTTTCTTCGAAAGTTGGTCATAAGAAGGTTGCAGACAAGATTAAATCTACTGGGGATCTATTGGTAGAATCTGGTGCTATTAAGACGCTTGAGGCCCACTTCTCTCAACCTTCCTCATGATTATTCTCTCATGGAATGCAAGGGGGTTGAATAGCACCTCCGGTCAAAAAGCTATTCAAGATTTGATTGTTGTTCATTCTCCTGATATCTTTTGTGTTTAGGAAACTAAGCTTCAGGTGGACCTCATGCTTCATCATGCCCCTCGTATTTGGTTTTTTGGCCAGTGTCAGTGTATTGGGTCCAGGGGAACCTCTGGGGGTCTGGCTCTTTTCTGGGATCCTCGTAAGATTGTTCCTCGTTGGTGGATTTCCAGCCAGTCTGCTATTTCTATGGTGGCTTCGGTTTTGGAATCTGGTGAGACTATTTTGGTTAGTAATGTTTATGCTCCAATTGATATTCGTGGTAAAACCCAGCTTTGGGCTCATATCAGGGATGTTAGGTCCTGCGCTCCCTTTCTGCCTTGGATCTTAGCTGGTGACTTCAATGTTGTGTTGAGCTTGGAGGAGAAAAGGGGAGGGCTTCCTAGGCTTGGTCCTGCTTTAGATCTATTTCGGACTAATGTGGACTCTCTGGCTCTGATGGATGTAAAACCCTCTAATGGAATTTTCACTTGGAATAATAGACGGAGTGGGCCTGAAGCGATTGCCCAGCGGCTTGATCGTTTCCTTGTCTCTTGCTCTTGGGTCAGAGGTTTCTTGGTCATTTGCTCTGAGATTCTTGACTGGCGTGGCTCTGATCATTGGCCAATTAAGTTTTCAACTTCAGCTTTTCCAAATCCTAAGAATCCACCTTTCAAATTCCAGCTTATGTGGTTGTGTGATCCGTCTTTGGGTGATCTTGTGGCTCAATGGTGGCGGGATGGCACCCCTGCTTATGGTATAGCTATGTATTCTCTGGTTAAGAAGTTGCAATTTGTTAAGTCTCATCTTAAGCGATGGAATAGGTTGAGTTTTGGTAATTTTCGGGCTAGGAAAAGAGAAGCGTTGGACCACCTTGCTGTGATTACCCGCCAAATTTGGGATTTGGGCTTCTCGGAGGCTCTCGGGCATGCCGAATCCCAGGCTCTAAAATTGGTGGAAGAGTGGGAGCTTCGTGAAGATATTTTCTGGAAACAAAAGGCTAGGATTGATTGGCTTCAAAAGGGTGATAGGAATACGGTTTTTTTCCATCATTCAATGCAAGCTCGTCGAAATAAGTGCTTTATTTCTTCTCTTGTTAACTTTGAGGGTATTTCAATCTCTGCACAACATGCTCTGTCTAGAGAGGCTCGTCAGTTCTACTCTAATCTATTCACTGAGGATTCTTTACTTGCTGAGGCTGATGAAAATAGAGTTCTTGTTTGTATTCCCTCTTTAATTTCTAATGAGTTGAATGCCTCGCTTATTCGCCTAGTGACTTTTTCAGAAGTGGAGGAGGTGGTGTTTGGGATGAACAAAGGGAAAGCTTCTGGCCCTGATGGGTTCCCAGTTGAGTTTTTCCAGGAGTTTTGGGATATTGTGAAGCTGGATTTGTTGGAGGTTGTTCAGGAGTCTCTTCATAGTAAGCAGATGCTTCGGGCCCTGAATGCTACTTTTCTGGTTCTCATTCCTAAGAAGGAAGGTGCTGACAAACTTGATCTCTTTAGACCTATTGCGCTCTGTAACGTGGTGTATAAGATTATTACAAAGTTGATTGCTGAGAGGCTCAAATCTTGTTTGCCGATGATCATTTCTGAGGAGCAAGGCGGCTTTGTGGCTGGTCGTCAAATTCTTGATGGGGTGGTGATTGCGTCTGAAGCCATTCATTCCATGGCTACCTCTCAGAATAGGTCTATTTTTATCAAGTTGGATATGGCCAAAGCCTATGACAGAGTTAAATGGAGTTTCCTTTAGCAGATTCTGCTGGCCTTTAGTTTTTCCTCTGACTGGGTGAGCTGGATTTTGAGTTGTGTGACTTCTTCCTCCTTTTCGATTATTGTGAATGGGGAACCTTCTGAGCTTTTTGGGGCTACTAGGGGCCTTCGTTAGGGGGATCCACTCTCTCCTTATTTGTTTATTATTTTGGCTGAGGGGCTTGGCCGGCTTCTTAAATCTCAGGTTTCACATGGCTTGATTCATGGTTGGCGGTGGGGGATGGGCTTGCCCACGCTTTCTCATCTCCAATTCGTGGATGACACCTCTCTTATGGGATTGGCTCGTATTGGGGAGGCTGATTCCTTCAGGAAAACTTTGGACATCTACCTTGCAGCTTCGGGCCAGAGAGTTAATGAACAAAAGTCTTCTATATTCTTCTTTAATACTCCTCAAGCTATCCAACGTCGGATTGCTGCTATCTTGCGGTTTCAAATTGGGTCTCTTCCCTTTGTCTACTTGGGTATTCCTCTTGTTGTTGGCCGTTAGCCCAGATCCTCATGGCAGCAGTTGCTTGATAAGCTTAGGCGGAAGGTTACTCATTGGACTCATCGTTGATTGTCCTCTACTGCTAGATTGACTCTTCTCAAGTCTGTTATCCAGGCCCTCCCCATCTACAGGTGCTTTGTTCAAGCGGCTCCTATGTATTTCCTTAAGGAATTTGATGCTCTTTCTCGTCAATTTCTTTGGAGCGGTAATTTGTTGTCTTCAAAATGGAGCCTTGTTAAGTGGGAATTGGTGTGTAGACCAAAGCAGGAGGGTGGTCTTGGTTTACGCTCTGCTATTTTGAATGGGAAAGCTCTTGCTGCCAAGCTTTACTGGCGCTGGTGCACCCATCAGCACCAGTTATGGGTTCGTATTCTCAACCATAAATATCTTCGGGGTGTTGCTTCTTTTGAGGTCCCTCGCTATCCTCTGGAAGGGAGTGGTTCTATGATTTGGCATACTTTGAAAGTGGGGGCGCAGTTGATTAAGGATGCTCTTTTTTGGATCTGTCATTCGAGGTCACAGGCTCTGTTTTGGTTAGATTCTTGGGATGGTCACCCTCCTATTCTCTCTTCTTTTCCTCATCTTCAGCCTCTTTCTGAGGTTTTTAGTGCAAGTGGCTGGGATACTGTGGAGCATTATAAGGTGGTGCAACATGATGGTTTGGTTCTTCGTTTTCGTTGGAAGCATCCTTCTGAGTGGCCACCAGGAGGGTCTGAGGGGGATAGGCATGAGCTTTCCTAGCTTCTGGCTTCCCGTGCTTGTAATTCTTTAAGGGGACCTGATGTCTTGGCTTGGGATGGTTCTGACTTGTCTGGAAAGTACTCTGTGGTTGTCGGTTATAAGCAGATTGGTAGGCAGTTGTTTGGGGACATTGAGGTTCCTTGGTGGAAGCAAGTTTGGCACAAGTTGGCATGGCCCAAGTGCAACTTCTTTATGTGGTTAGTGGCTCAAAATCGGTGTCTTACTTGGGATAATTTATGTAAGCGTGGTTTCCAAGGCCCCTCTATGTGTGTTTTGTGTCATAGCTGTGAAGAGAGTGTCTTCCATATCTTATTCCAATGTTCCTATACTAGGGAGATTTGGCACTTCTGGTGGGGAGTGTGGAATACGGCCTGTTGGCATGCTTCCTCTTTGGTGGATTTTGGGGAACGGTGGGGCAGGGCCCCTATTTCTACCTCCTTTCTTCAAGTTGCTTGGACTCTTGGGCCTTCCTTTATTATCTGGAACCTATGGTTGGAGAGGAATAGGTGGATCTTTCAGGATTCGAGGTTGATGGCTCCTCACCTTTTGGAGGAAAATTTTACACTCCTTAGGGGAAACTATTGCGGCTAAGTGTGATATGACTACGTTGGTGGACCCTCGGGATGTTAGTTGTTGTAATCGTCTTCATCTTCCTCCTCCGCAACGACAGCTCATGCGCATCAGATGCAGGCATCCTACCCCGAAGGTGAATAGGGAGGGAAGATGGACCCCTCCTCCCTTTGGAGTCCTAAAAATCAACTCGGATGGCTCTTCTCATGGAAATCCTGGTCATGTTGGCATTGGGGGTGTGGGCCGAGATAGCTCAGGTGATGTTCAGTTTATTTTCTCTATGTATAAGGGTCTTCATACGAATAATCTTATGGAGGCTCAGGCCATTTTATTGGCTGTGGAGCGGGGCAGTCAGTTGGGTTGGCGAAGGATCATATGTGAGTCTGACTCCCAGGTTGTGGTGAACTTACTGAAAAGGCGGTATATGGATAATGTGAGCTGGCAGTTGGCTTTGATTGTTGAACAAATTCTCACCCTCTGTGCTTCTCTTGAGTATATTACTTTCAATCATATTCCTCGTGAATGGAATGGTGTTGCTAATTGCTTGGCTAAATGGGTTTCTGATCATATGCATGATTGGAATGTGGTGGATCGGGGCCAACTACCCCCAGATTTGGCTCATCAATTGGATCACTTGGTTGAACTTGATAGGGCCATTTAATGCCCTTGCTTTGTAACATTTCCTTGATTTAATAAATTTTTACCCCCTTTATGTTATATATATATATATATATTAATAATAGTAAATCCATGAAAGAAGATAATTTTCTTCAACTTTATTCTAAGAACAAAAGGTTTTTTTTTTTTAATTTTCATAATCCATTTGTCTAGGGGAGAGGACCCAATAGTTAAGCATGTTTCAATAGTTGTGATAATAATTGTTTATATAATGCTCAATTATTTAATCAATATTGAACCAATAGTTGTGACATGACTAGGGGAGAGGGGCCCATAGTGGAGCACCCTAACTTCACGTTGCTCAAAATCCTATGAGAAAATTTCAAATCACTCCCAATTTTGTACAATAGTTTATTTGGCAACTCACATGCTTCTATATTTCGTTTTAGGGCCACATCATCAAATATGATGCCACATCAACATGCTTTTTGTTGAGGTATCTAAAAAGGCCCAAAAAAAAAGTGAGACCAATAGTGGTGCACTAAGTCATGTTTTATTGGTGCGCTGATGTGGCATCACATGATTTATCAATTTATGTACTTTATGGATAAAAAGTGTTTTGCAATTGGATATTAAGGCGCTCCATTATGGGGCCCACTAAGGACTACTTCTATCCCTACTATTGGGCCCCGCTCCACTATGGGGCCCTCTCCCCTACCCATAATTAAACAAAATGTATTCCTTTGATCTAAAAAGCAACCAATCATGTGATGCCACATCAGCGCTCAACTACCCATGATGTGAATGCACAAGTCTTGGTTAATGCAAGCTGATGTGGACCCGAAATGAAAGCTATAAGTAGACTTGCCAAGTAACCTGCTGTAAAAAAATTGGGAGTGATTTGAAATTTCCACGTAGGATAATTAGAAGTGTGAAATTAGGGTGCTTAATTACTGGGTCCTCTCCCCTAAGAAAGTTCAATTGTGCTTAGTCTATCCCCAAAAGACACCTTGAGTAGGCAAAAGTGCTTGTTTTGAGCCTCAACCAATAAAAAGAAAGGAAAAGAAAAGAAAGTCCTTTTATAGTCCACAATACTAGATGATCTGTTTTTGGGTTTACATATGACTTAAATATATCCGACCATCCCATACTCCCAGTATAAATGAGACATCTAACTACTAGACCTAGAATCCCTATCCCTGCAGAATGCAGAATTTGAACTTGTGATCTTGATTAAATATATGCTTCCAGGGGCTGTTACAACCAACAACAGACAACTGAACAATCGTACTAGTTGAATGGTAGCCAAATCGGCAGCAGAGACGAAGAGGCCATGAAAGCCAAAAGGAACTCTTTGCGGAAGCTTGACGGACGCCACGGTTTCCAATGTGGGAGACTGCGCATACATCACCACAAACTTGGAAATCTGGGTGTTGTCGTTGTGAGTAAAGACCACAATATATCCATCGTCCCCCACGGCAAGGGGGTCGTTAGTACGGGGCTCATCTCGGTTATTTCTCCCTATGAACTGCTGGTTGATCACTTCAAACTCAAGAGACAGGAATAACACGGGTTTTCTCAACACTATGCCCGAGGTGAGACTGCTGCGAATCTCCTCCACTGTAAACTGCATCGCAGCCACTTCTTTCATAAAATCTTCGGCGGGAGAGAAATGGACAGCGATGAGCACGATCTCGTCCTCGTACTCGTTGTCCCATGCATTCAAAGTATGGAAGAAATTGAAACCCGTGGGTGGCATAGGTGAGAAGACCCAGTATCCGCCATCTATTGAATAACGGCAGCAGCTATTCAGCTCCAGGAATGCACTGGGGCATGGATGCATGTGCATGGGTCATCCATAGTTTTTATGTTAGAAATCGGTGAATTTGATGTGACCTTTTTGGTTCCGTGCATTTTCATATTAATTAACTGCTCTCCTCTTTCCGTGCATTCTGTGTAGGATATCTATTGTTCTAAAGCAACATAGATTTAATTTTTTTTTAACTTAGCAAAATAAAATGGTTAGAAAGTTCTATTGAAATAAAAATTAACTGATTTAGTAATTTTAAATTTATTGTCCTTTTATGTTTAAGATTAAAAAATATATAGAATTTTTTTTAAAGAATTATTATATTAATTATATTATTTTAAAAATAATATATATATTTTATTTATTACAAAGTATATATAACATCTTTTAAGAATTATTAAATATTTTTTTAAAGAACAAAAGTTTATTCTAAGTTTGTTATAAATAAATAATAGCTGCAGAACAGTTCCTGCCAAAATGCTTAAGAATAATTTTGTTTCTATTTGTTGTGATTGGCATGAAGTAAGCGCTATGTACATGTTTCCAGCATTATGTAAATATTATTGAGTTTAAAGATATATCAAACAGCTAACAAGTCTTGTACAATCTACCTTGGAAATTTCTAGAACATGAGTCATATTATCCTTAGAAGAAGCATAATATTTGGATAAGATGAAGAATATTTATAGAACAAAAAAATGATGGATAATAAAATTAGTTTTACAAGGAGAATACATAATCATGCATGCCACAAAAATGTGGGCTAGAGCATTGAAATGGAAAAACATAGTAACCAAGCTAATAGAAAAATGTAAATAGAGGCAAGAGAAAACTAAGATAGAATTACCTAGATTGCTAGCAATGTAAGCTTTAAATGATCAAGTACTATAAAGAGAGAAATTTTTGACACATCAAACAATCCAACACATAAGACAATGGATTAAAAGCTTAAAGCGGGAAGAATACTTGATAAAATAAGTGGTTGATAAAATGATGGTAATAAAAGATCTAGCGGTCAACTTGAATTTCAATTAAGTAGAATTACTTGAGAAGATAATAGGTGTAAGTTTGAATCTAGATACTATTATACATTTGCAAGATTATCATAACGATTGTGATCATTAGCAAAGCCTTTGACATGCTGTTCGGATTTGTTATGTCTAAACACCTCTGACTGCTTTCACCATGCACCTGCCTTTATATTAGGTCTCATTAAAGTGCTAGAGGAATTATCTGAAACTTCCCTTCCAATTTTCCTGCAAGAAGAGGTTTTACAGATCAAAAACCATTGGTTTGAAGAGCTTTCTTTGTGCTGCTCTGCTCATCTGCAGGCTCGTTGAGGTAATCAAGACTATAAGGTGAGACAACGCTTACCAATCTAGCTGGTGAAGCTCCATCTTGACTCTCAAGGCATTCCATCACAGAGTTCTTGATGAAAAGGCAGCCAAATCCAGTTGGGTCTTTGTCAAACACCTTGTAAAACGAAGTGATTATAAAATTTGGCTTGAAGAGAGATATAGGACACCTGCCAAGCACCATTTTGCATCTTCAATAGTGTTGATAAAATTATAAATATAACAATTAATTCCATATCTATATTAAGTATTCATAATTACATAGATGACAGTTAAAAATATATATCCCATTGCATATACCTATAATTTACTTCCCAAATGTACAGAGCATTAGCATTAATTTACAATCTAATCTACCTTTTCTATTACCGATTAGAGGCTGGTAAGGAGGCTGTCTGGCATTACATTTGAGAAATAGAGGAAAAACACATCCATAATTTGTTTGCCTACAAACAATAATACTAAACCCTTTCTGAAACAATTCTTAAAAGCCATATTATTTGTAGCACCAGTTGTTTTAACTGCAATAGACAAATTTACATAAACTACAAGCATATGCTAGAAGAGCACTTATAATAAATAAAATACAATAGAACACGAGCATTACCTATCTTTCCATGGGCTCCTTCTGTTGTGATCTTAAATTTCAGAAAAATAAAACTAAGTTAGCTTAGTGGAATTTTGCAATCGAACAAAATAAAACCAGTTGCAATCAAAGAAAACAAAACTAAGGGATAAGTTGAAAACAATTACCTTTATACAAAGGATCATGCATAACCAAAACGAAACCACAGTACTATTGGAATAGTAGTTCATGAGTAGATAGAAGAGAACTTTCTTCAGGGGGTTGAGCACCAATTTAGGCCATGAAAGTCCTTAGGTGCAGTGTAGTTGTTGCAGTGAGCTGAGACACTAGCTCCATATACATGTACACAAGGAACGGCTTCACCAAAACATGTATCATTTACCTAAGTGTCTACGTGTAGAAATTTTTCAATTCTATCAGTTGTTTGTCACATCTGGAATGAATAGAGAGCTTACAGAAAATTGCACCCAGCTGACCTGAATGGAAATTTCCTTATGGATCCACAAAGTGGGTTGAAATGCATCCTCTAAATTTTGAATGGACACATGTGGGACTGTGATTAGCACTGAAGCTGATTATCCTCCACTATTGCAACAATCCTCTCCACTGCTGAGTGCAAAGTCAGGTATTTTTTCAGAGTTGAATCTCTTTCAGTAGCATACTTGTGCAGCCAGTGTAGGTTCAATATTTTGGCGTCAAAGTAGAAATTATAGTCTTAGATTACTTTGTTTACTATCATTTCTTTTTATTGAGATTATGGAGGATATGGAAAGCATGCATGAAACTTTGGGCATTGAGAACAGATGGAGAAGCTGCCTCCTTTTTTAGATGATTTGGCATGTGTTATGAGATTCACATTGAAGAATGTTGATCCCTCTCAGATTTTCAGAATTGCTTGCCTATCACTGTCCCACTTTTAAATTGTGGAGATTATAAGCATTACAAACCTGAAAATCGATCTTTGGATATTGGTTCTCTTGATCTAAGAGAAGGGGGTGTGTACACAGAGGCCTGAACACAATACAAAATAAACTGTCATGTAAAATAATAAAGGGCATAAAAAGAGAAAATATTCAAAAAGCATATAAATTTATAAATATCTCAGTTAAAAGTTGCAAATAGAAAACTCAAATCTTCACATTAACTAAGTTATTAGCTAGAAAGGTTGAAATAATTTAAGACTGCATGTAAGACCTGGAAAAATGGGTGCTTAAGTGCTTCAGCTGCAGTTAGCCTCTTGTTTGTATCCCATGCACAAAGTGAGTGCAAAATACAATTAAATGAATCTGAAAAGAAGAAACACATTTCAAACTACATTGTTGCAACATTGATGGAATATATATACATAAACCAAAACAAATTCATTATGTTGAAGCAAATAAAGAGAGTTCTAAAAAGAGATATTTTAAATTGTAACAAAAAAAATTTTTGCTTTCAGCTTCATTATTTTTTTTATTTTTTTTTTGTGAAAGCAGCTGCAGGAGACAGACAATCATAATCGAATTTAACTCATATAATGACTACAAACAAATAAAAGAGATAAATGCATAAAGGAACAGACAATATCAAACACAAAAGGTAAAATTACTTGCACAATGTACTAGGTGAAGATAAGTTTGCCAGATTAGAAAATCTGTAGGTGTTGGTGATATGACAGTTGATGAACCTTGTTGTTGCTGCTGTTGAAATGTCTGTTGGTGTTGCTTATGCAATGCACTGTTGTCGGTGCCTTAATACCAACACTCAAATATAGTAAGGAACAGTGGACAAAAAATAATAAAATATATAATGACCAAAATATCTTACTCTGTGATAAAGTTGGTGGAGGAGACCCCTGTTCAGGAAGAGGCAATTGTTTCCCAGGTTGGAGGCTTGAAACTGTTTCAAAGATTTGTGCTTTGTTTCTTTTTATTTGCTTGCCATAGGCACAAGCATCCCATCAATGATCAAACTGGTTAAGAAGAAATCTACCAAGCGACCACAGACATAACGGTCCATCTAGAACGAAATAAGCTAAATTTGAAATGAAGTCAATTCTAATTGTTGCCTTTGAGCAACAAGCAGCCTGCAGTTCTTACTAATGAACCAAAAACATTCTAATTGGTGCTTTGGAGGCCTTGTGTTGGTATTGGAAAAAAATTAAATCAAATGATTTAAAAATATAGTTGTCTCCCAATCTTTAAAATAAAATTCACATTTAACTGCTCAGCCTCAACAATTGGTATCAGAAAAGCAAAAAACGAGTAAAAAAAATTTACAAGCTGCTCCATCTTAAATTCAACTTTTAATTATTGATCTTGGGGAAATGAGTACAGAGAGAAAAACATAAACCTAATAGTTAGAATTTGTAATGAAAACTCAGTACAAAACAATTAATGTAATATTTCACCACAGTGGACTATAAATCTTAGAAAATTTCTTCACGTTCAACTGCTCAGTTGTAACAATTGATATTAGAAAATGAAGCACATAAACTTCATCATTAACTCCTTGACTGTAATTTCTGTCATGAGAAAATCAGTACAAAAAGAGAGAAAATGAAAAATAGCACACATAATTAATAATAATTGCAGGTCATTAAACGTACTAAAACCTTAATGGTTACTTCACAGTAGTAATCTCTGAATGGTTTAAATTTCTTAAAATCCAACCACTCCACCTTAACTGTTGGCATTGGAAAAAATGCACAGAAAATCTTATTGCACATAAGGGCATACTAGGAAAATGAAAACCTAATACGTATAGTTTATAATGATTACTGAAACAAAACTCACTAGAAGGAAAATAATTAATAAACTAATACAACCAAACTCAAAGAAGGCATAAACTATAAGCTAAAACAAAATCTTGATGGTGATGTAAATAGACCATCTAATTGACAAGTTGTAATAAAGAGATTTATTTTAGACTACATTTCTGCACCATTGATGGTATATATGTACATAAGCCAAAAAAAATTATTATGGTGCCAGATTTTGATAGTTCTAACTTGTTATTCTGACACAGTAGTGCCCTATTTTAGGTCTCTAAAAGCCATATTCTGTAAAGCAGTGGCTGTAGTTTACTGAAAAATGTATAAATCTAGACTCTGAGGGCAATGAAGATGAACAATACCTATGTAAATCTGTTCATAAATAGTATACCCAATAGCGTATCCACTTAGGTAATCATTGTGGCACATAATATGCCTTAACACTACACCATTGCCCATGAGATTGTATTTTGTTCATTATTAACTATGTTATTGGGTTTGGCAGGAACTCACCTGTAGCGGTACAGGTCTGGTCTTGGGTTTGCCCAAGGTACCACCTGGGCAGTTATATTTGCTACAATAGAGTTGAACTATGTGTTTATGGCTAAAAGGAAAGTTACATATCCACTCTTTTTGAAATCCTTTTGGATTTTATTTGATGGACAAAATCTCTAATGAGAGCTTATAATTTTGGAAGAAGTCATGGAACCACTTCATTATTTTCCCTCCCTTTTTCAAGATTCCACTTTGACAACAACAGGGCATAGAAACAATTGCATAAAAGCTGAACAAATCTCATAGCTTTCCCAGAATGGGGGATTCATTACAGGTGGATTGATGTGCTTTTTATATGCCACTAATACCGAAATCTCAAACTATCAACAAAGGATGGCATGGTGGAAAAGCATATGGATCGGTGCCTGTGAATCTTTCCACCTCAGATATCCAAGGACATATCAGTCTCCATACGGTTGCCCTTTTTGAACATAAGTTGTATGTCATGTCTTTCAGAAGAAAGCACCAAGTACTCGATCAACAAGAAATCAGAGATCTTTAGATTTCTTGATTACCTCAGCAGAATAGAACTGCCATTTGAAAACAATTAATTCTGTTCTAAGATTTTTGATTTCTTGAAACTCTATATCATATGACCAATTGCAAGTATTTCGACAGACATTACGGCATAGAGTTGCTTCAAAACTGGAATTGTTTCATGCAGAAACTGTAACCCTGAAATTTCAGCTAAATTCAAAAAAAGTTGTCCTGCTTCCATTAATTTAGTAAAGTAACAGGCGAGTTAGCTTGTAAAATGCAAATAAGCAGTAAATCAGGACCCAAAATGCACTTGCAAACACAGCATCGGACAAATTTGTTTTCTGTTTTATTTTAAACCAAGAGCATGACACTTGAACAGAAGAAACACAACCAAAGTTGATAGAATGTTCATACTCTTTCATTATCAGGATTTTTGACCGACAGTGGAATTTCTTGTAGAAGTCCTCGTAAAGCCTTTGAATATAAGCTCCTGCTTTACCTGAAGATTTATAAGCTTGTGTGAGTCCACAAAGTAAGTAAAAGAGGCACCATCCAGTTCATCCTGTTTTCCCTTGACGTTTGCCCACAGAACGGTGAAGAAACCCTCCCAGCCACGATCCTGAGCCAATCACAACAGTTGCTGCAGGCACCATTCAATAAACCCTTTACAAATGCAACACAGTCGAATTGTTTCTTCTGTATAGCAACAATATCAAGCCTGGTTAATTGAAATCAATGGAAAATCAAATACCTGACATAAAAGAAGAGTTTAATGTGAATCTGAAGGATATAAATCGAAGGAAAAGCAAACAACTATGAATGGACAGGAATACCTCGCAAAGTAAACCATTTCCTCTTGCCAGTGCATGCACGAAGATATTGTACTTGGTTTGTTTGCTTTGAATATCAAACTGTCAGCTTCCCACTTGATAAGGGTTTTAGTTTTGCTAGTTTCAGTTTTGCCGACTACATTCCAGCAAATGCCACTGTTGTCGCCACTATGAAAATGGTTCCGTATAAATCGCTCACTCAATTACATTTAACAAAATTCATTTCTCAAATATGTTTTGTTATATAATTTGCATCTTCACTTTAATAATATAGAAATATATAGAAATATTTGTTAAATACAAAGAAAATTGAATTCTCATTGGTTAGAAATGTAAGTATTAATAATTAGTTAAAAAACTACAAAAGTAAAATATAATTAATAATTAATAAAACTGATTGATGTACACATACACACATAAATATCAATTTTTTTTTAAAATAATTATCAATCAATTTTTAAAATATAAGTAAAATAATTTTTAAAGAATGAAAACGTGTTTCATATTTATTATATATATTTAATAAATAAATTAAAATAAATATATCAATTTTATTAAAATATAATTAATAAAATAATTCTTAAAGAATAAAAAAATGTTTATATTTACTTAATAAATAAAATAAAATAAATATATCAATTTTTAAAATATAATTAATAAAATAATTATTAATCAACAATTTTAAGAACAAAAGTTTATTCTATATTTATTAAATTCTTAAAAAGTGTTAATATGTTTTTGATAAATAAAATAAAATAAAATAAAATAAATGTATCATTTTTAAAATAATATAAATAAAATAATTATTAATGAATGATTTTTAAGAGCAAAAGTTTCTTCTATATTTCTTAAATTCTTAAAAAGTGTTATATATGTTTTCTAATAAATAAAATAATATAATTACTAAATTAATATAAATGAAAAAAAATTAACTAATTTAGTAGCTTTAAATTTAGTGTTCTTTCACTTTTAAGATTAAAAGTTATATAGATTTTATTTATTTATTTTTAAGAATTATTTTATTAATTATATTATTTTTAAAATGATATATTTATTTTATTTATTAAGAAACATACATAACACTTATTAAGAATTTAAGAATTATAGAATAAACTTTTGTTCTTTAAAATCGTTCTTTAATAATTCTTTTATTTTACTTAATAATTATTTTATTAGTTCCTCCCAAGGAACTATAGGCACGCCTCTTCCTTAACTAGTTATTAATGTTTTGAACTTCAACCAATCAAAATTGATTATTTTCCTTTATACATTACATTTAATTTTTTTCTAAAGTTAACTGCATTTTTTTTTAACTTTTCTAATTTTCAAAATTATTTCTCTTGAATATTATTGGTTCAAAACTTTTGAGCGATAAGGGTGATTTTCCCGGATCCATTATCATAGTTGCGATTATAGTGGGAGATGGAAAGGGTAGGAGAAAATTAAAATTACTTTTAACTTAACTATTCTATTGACATTTGTAATCTAAATTTAACTAAGTCTAAATGCTAATAAATTCCCCTATACTAATTTCTTAAATATTCTATGTAATTTATATATTCCCCTATACTAATTTCTTAAATATTCTATGTAATTTAAATTATATAGGTTAATTATTCAATTTGTTTATGCAATACAAACCTTGTTAATTCTTGATATTAATAAATTCAAGTATGCTAATTTTTTGAAGATTATTTTTTTGTTAAATAAATTTATCTATACATTCAAACTATATTTTTTAAGATTAATTTTTGGTTATATTAATTTTCATTTGCCTTTGATAAATTAAAATATATTTCTTGAAATCTATTTTTATAATATAAAATCAATTAATACTAATATCTTTTGAAATTTGATAAATTGAACTAAACTAATTTTCTTTTAAAAAAATACAATATGAAAATAATTAATTTCTAGATAGTTTTAATATAATTACTTTTATAATAATTTGATTATTTTAATAATTAAACTATATTATTTTTGCTAATACTAAATTAAATGCTAAATTAGTTTGATCTATTTTATTTAAAAAATAAATTTACTAAATCTATTTACTTTGTCAATAAATAATAAATCCCTTTATAAAATAAAATTTTAACTAATATACTTTTGCATCTAGATAAATAAAATCTATGTCTAAATAATGAAAAAATTAACTAAATCTTTTCCTTATCCATTTAATTTAAGTATCATTCTAAAGTTTATTGGTCTATTATCAAATATTTCTTAAAAAAAAAACCAATTTTTTTTCCTTATTTTCTATTACAATTATAAACTTATGATTTTTTCTAGTTATTATTTTAAATTTCTTTTTTGAAATTTTAATATAAACCTCTATTTAAATTCTTAATTTGTGATTTTCAAAAGGTTTTTTTTAGCATGATAAGGCTTTTATCTAAATTCTTAATTTATTATTTTAAAGAGAAATTTAATTAACATACACAATGATAAATGTTTGGTTTTATCTATAAATTAAATATGGTTCTCAATCATTTTAAATAAAAATTTCTATTTTTCAAATAATTTTTCTCATAACATGAATACAATAAATTATTTGCACAAATCTCGGCTCCATGGAAAATGTGGCCAGTTAATTCAAACCATTTAGTGGCAGTTATTTATTTTTAATGGTTTTGGTTATGTCAACTACATTTTTCTCTCAAATTTATTGTTACTTCATTGTAACCTTTTTACTTATTTTGACATCAATTCCTTTTTTTTGCATAGAATCTTTTTTTTACTGTTGAGTTCTTTAAAATTTAATTGATTTTTTGTTGTCATTTCCATTCTTTTTGTTTCAAAGGTGGAATAATGGATGAGAATCATGGCTTTTATTTTCATTGTTTAAATTTGGTGGTTAATAATTAAAAAAGTTTTTTCTTAAATTCTCTTTACATTTCATTTTTTGTGCTTTCCCATTATTTTTGTTGGAGCATTTAGATGGATAGTTTCCACTAGAAATCATTTTTTTAATTTCAGCGCACTTGAAAGTAGATAGTGGCTTATCATCAATTGACTAGTAGGATGGATGAATCATGCCTTTTCCCTTTTTATCCTTTTCCACCCATGTATGATATTAGAAAGATGGTAGGAAAAAAAAATTCTATGTTTCTTTTAAATAAATTTTTAAAAATCTTAATTTTTTTCTTCATACATTGGCTAGGCCCAATGAGTTAGGATTGGTGGGTTTTTTGCTCTCTGACTTCATAGTATAAATTTGGATGAATAGAAAGGAAGATTAGAAGTAGGTTTGAAAATTCTTTGCTTCCTCCCAAAAATTTGCATGAATATAAATAAAGATTAGAAGTAGGTTTGAAAATTGTCTGCTTCCTCCCAATTCAGCATGTCTATACTTTTGTGAATCTAACTATAGATGGTGTGGTAAACAAATGGATATATTTTTATGAAGGGAATACTTTTTGGGAAGTGAGGAGTGATTGCTATAATTAGGGATTCAGGGGAAAATTTTCTATTTATCAAACTAAGATGTAATGTAATTCAGTATACATGAATATTGGCAGGAAGAGGGTGGGGTGTCTTCTTTATGAATATTGGCAAGAAGGGGGTGGGGTGTCTTCTTTCCTTTGTTTTTTCTTTTGGCATGCTAGAAACTAACATCTCTAGATACTAGAGACAAGGAATATATCAATTTCAATCCAATTTGCATGAATTTTGTTGGATCTTGAAGACATGGTTTGCATCATCAAGATTTTTGAGTTGGGAAAGGTAGTTCAGGACAGGAGAAAGCCAATCAAGTTATATTTGATTAAGTTTGGTTTTTGTTGATATAAGAAAAATAAATAATAAGAGTCTAAAAATATTGAGCTAGCCTGATTCTACCCTCATTCATCTACCCCTTAGATAAACTAATTTATAGTCTCATTGCATGATTTGGCTCTAATATATGCCAAATATTTTAAATATTTCTTGTGGTTGGGATGACCAAAGGGGCATAAAGTCTTGTTTTAATGGTTTTCCAATTCAATATTTTGTTACCTATTCTTTGGCATCAAGGCCATCATAGACTTGCTAAGAGTACATTTCATGTTCCGGCATGAACTTGAAGTTCCAATGACCTCCAATAAGATTCTCATGTGCCTTTTGAAGTACATTCCCAATCTCTTACTGCACCACACACTTTAATACCTGGTTGGGCCCTAGCTTGAACAATAATCCATTGATCAGTTGGAAAGCCTTGGTTTCCCACGCTAACCTTTAGTGGTTTCTTGCTTGTAATTTAGGTATATTAAATGAGGTTCGATTAATACTTGACAGAAAATAGTGATCAACATTAATTAGAAAGATGCAACAATAAATATTGATAGAGGGAATCCATTCATATTTTTGCTCATCAATTTTTAAACTTATTGAGTCTCGTAGACATTAGGCATCTATAAGAGGACTTAGGACTATATGCTTTCATTTTTATTTGTGTAGAAAATTGTAACATTTAAGGGTGGTTTAAGGAAATATTTGAACTCATAAATATTTAAATAATGCTGACAACATGTAAATTGTGCTTTCTTCATGGCCTAAAAGCACAACCAGAGCATCTCAAAATTTTGAAGTGACCAAAATTCTTTTGTTATAAGGGCCATTTTCTAATAAAAGACAAAGTTGACTCTATCAATGATCAAATTCCTAAATTTAGGTGACAATCTTGACCAATTGTTCATAAAAGACAACAAACTCAACAAATACAAAGAAAACTATTCTAAAACTTTCTGGCAGAACTTCACAGCTCTGCAGCTCTTGTTATATTATTTTAAAAATGATACATTTATTTTATTTATCAAAAACATATTAATACTTTTTAAGAATTTAAGAAATATAAAATAAACTTTTGTTCTTTAAAATTATTCATTAATAATTATTTTATTAATTATATTTTAAAAATTGATATATTTATTTTATTCTATTTATTAAGTAAATATATTAAAATATGAATTTTTTTTTATTCTTTAAGAATTATTTTATTAATTATATTTTAATAAAATTGATATTTTTATTTTATTTTATTTATTAAATATATATAATAAATATGAAACACTTTTATTCTTTAAGAATTATTTTAATTTTATTTTAAAAAATTGATTGATAATTATTTTATTAAAAATTGATATTTATGTGTGTATGTGTACATTAATTAGTTTTATTAATTATATTTTACTTTTTTTATTCATAATAAACTTAGAATAAACTTTTGTTCTTTAAAAAAACATTTTATAATTCTTAAAAGATGTTATATATACTTTTTAATAAATAAACAAATATATTATTTTTAAAATAATATAATTAATATAATAATTATTTTAAAAAAATTAAAAAGTTCTATATAATTTTTAATCTTAAACATAAAAGAACAATAAATTTAAAATTACTAAATCAGTTAATTTTTATTTCAATAAAAATTTCTAACCATTTTATTTTGCTAAGTTAAAAAGAATTAAATCTATGAATTTTAGAACAATAGATATTCTACACAAAAAGGAAATGCAGGGAACCAAAAAGGTCACATCAAATTCACTAGTTTCTGACATAAAAACTATGGATGACCCATGCGCATGCATCCATGCCCTAGTGCATTTCTAGGGTTGGATAGCCACTTGAATAACCGCCACCTCCATGCTCACTCCACCCCCCAAAAAAACTTTGATCCATTAAAAAACTTTATTTTAACAAATAAAAAATTACAACACCAATGGTTGCTCATAACACAATGAGTAACTCACCAATCATAATAGACAGTTAAACATGCTTTTGCATTTATAAAAAAAAATCAACTTGCACATAAAAAGGCTCATTTACAATTTAATTTAAAACATTTACTGTTACAAATACCCCCACTTGCAAATGTTTATCCCTCATTACATTTTATATTTACAACTACACATGCACAGTTAATGGTGCTTTACATGACATAATCACAATCTCCTATTAACTCTATGGGATTTGAAATGCACAATCTTCCACACTCCTTGTCAAATATATGTATTTATTTCATTTATTGTAGGTACTTGCACAATTAAAGACAGGTGTAAGGCTCCCCAAATAAACATCAAATCCAAATATAATGCAGAATTCAGTCATATCATCTTTAAAAACTTACGTAACTGGAAGCTTCAAATTCAAATGCTCAAACAAATTCAAATTTGAAACACAACAACCAAATTGAATGCATTCAATTGTCAAATTCAAATTCCTAAATAAGAGGGGGAAAGCAACCAGTGACACTCGCAGTTGCATCTTGTGAAGAATTATTCTCTGCAAAATTCAAAGCATCAATAGACATCCTTTGCACATTCCTCCAATATCCCAAGTCTTAGGTTTGTACTTTATACATTCTACTTATAGTTATTTTCATGAACTGTGCATTTAACATTTATATTTATGCAATGTCTTCTTACTTTTCTTTATAAGTAAATGAAAGGTCTTTTTTGGTGATGGGTTTTTACTTTGCTTTGTGTTCATTTTCTATTTTTTATCATTTATATTTGTCATTTATTTCTACAAATATGCGTATTTATATTTGTATGTTTTTGGTCATTTATCATTTATTTCAGGGTTTATATCAAGGTTTATATTTGTCATTTATTTTTGCATATATGTGTATTTATATTTGTTTATTTTTGGTCATTTCTCAGGGTTGGTCATTTATCAGGGTTTAATATGTATATATGTGTATATGTGTGTGTGTGTGTATATATATTTGTGCATATATACATGTGTATATATATATGCATTTAATATATGTCTATTACGTATTTAAAAACATACACATAGATATATATACAAATACATACATACAAATACTTACATATAAATACATATAAACATGTATATATATACATATATACATACACAAAGACACATATACATACGTATATAACTCTATTTAAATATGTTTCGTTTGGTTGTCTAATACAATAGACTAGCATTTGTTTATATTTTTTTACTTTCCATTGCACATACAGCAGGCCAACATACATATATTTGTCATTTTACATTTTGTGTCTCTTGGTCATTCAACAAATCAATATATATGTGTGTATCATTTGCCTATCCTTTGAAAATGCAAGCAATGGTACTGGTTAATCATTTTCTTCTACATCTTATTGAATTTGTAAAAGAGTGTGTACAATGTTAATTAATTAATTATATATATATATATAACACAGCTTATTGAATTTGTAAATGAATGTGTATAATGATAAATAACACAACTTATTGAATTTGTAATTGAATTTGTACAATGTTATATATATATAACATTGTACACATTCATTTACAAATTATGTGCCTATTGTCTCTTGTTCATTGAATAGATTGATATATATGTCTGTATGCTTTAACTATCCTTTCAAAATGCAAATAATAGTACTAGTTAATCATTTTCTTCTGCATCTTTCACGACCCATGAAGGGTTTATTCGATGATTGAAAAATTATTATTGCTTGTTTATGAAATAAATCATTCCTCTTACACTCCTTTTCACCATGTGTTGTTTGATTTTGTTGGGTCATGGTGTTGGTGTTTTATACATAGGTTCTTTTGGGGTTAAATGATTTCCTCTCCCTGTTTTATCCCGCACTCACAGCCTGGTAAAGTCCATTGTATCATGATTTTGTCTACATAAATGATAGAGGAATTTAGTGGGTTTGACCACATGTCTGCAAAAAATAAATTTTTGGGTCTACATCGACCTTTCTATAAAAAAACCATGTGAATATGAGCATAAATCGACATGCCCATTTATTATACTCCATTTTTATGAAAACTGTTGCTTGGTTTTTTCCAAATTTGTGTGCTTAAGAAATTAATCTCATGAAACCTTTGCATGGAATATTCGACATCTATCTGAAAATGCACTTTTGTATTCCTGTGAGTGAGGAATTATTATTATGAAACCCTTGGTTACTTTTTTGTGCACATTTATGAAAACCCAAGTCTATAATCGATCTACCTTTGTTCAAATTCATATCCTATTACTATTGAATACAACACAACTTCTTTCATTTTATGTACAATGTTCTTTGAATATTGATATATATACATACATATATCTACATATATAGATATATATATGTATATGTACAAATATATGCATACATGTAAACTATGTAATTATATGTATACATAGATACATGTATACATATATCTATACAAATACATATAAATACATCTATATATATGTACATATATATATGTAAACCCAAATTAAATGATGGAAAATAATCGGATACCCAAAAGAAACATTAGTCATATGCATTAATCGAACCCCAAATGAAGTCTAATTGGGGTGTACTATGTTTGTTGTCTGGTGCTAATGTTAGGAGATTAATATACAGGAGTGATTTTTAATGGGCACCAAAATGATTTTATAAGGTGCTAATGTGAATTAGACCCATTGACTTTTGAGCGGATTTGAGTGATAAAATAGATCTAATTGCATGTTAATAGTGACACAATTAGCATTATTTTCTATTTTGCAATGTATATCAGCGATTTTCTTTGTAATTATATCTATGTAATTATATGTACACATACATATACATACATATATATATGTATATGTGTGCATACATATAATTACACAGATAAATGTATACTTATATAAATTTGTGTACATACATATGTTTGTTGATGTCTATTGTCCACGGTGTGAGGTAACGACAAACATCATTCTCCTTTTAGAATGCAAAAAATGGTACTCTTGGGTTTGTTGGTTGTTTTTAGCTTGATTTCAACTTCTTTTTATTGCTTGCAACATTGTTTTTTTGACACTTTATGGCTTGCAATGTACAGTATCACTAACAATCATGGCACCAGGGCAGAAGAGGAAAAGATCAGGTGGGAGGCGCTTGATTAGAGTACCTCATGGAGTGACATTCAATGTTCCAGATGTTGTTGATGAAGAGCCAACAATGAACATCAACAAGGAAGTTATTTCTAAAAATACAAAACAAACCAATGAAAATGATGGTTTTGAACCTATTGTTCATAATACTGAGGTAGAAATGGAACTGCCACCTGCTGACCATGTGAAAACCCCAGATCTATGCATGAAAAATTGGTCTATGCATGACATGGAAAAAGCCATTACAGATGTTGAGGACAATCGCATGTCAATCAAAGGTTTAGCAATCAAATGGGGAATCCCGCCTAGCAGTTTGTGGGCATGGCTCAATGGTGTGACATCCACAAAAAAGAGGGTGACACGAACAATCCTAACTAATGAAGAAGAAGCTAAAATTGTGCAGTGGTGTAAATATATGGCTAATATTGGCCATGGCCTTCAAGTGTCACAACTTAAGTCAACGGTGGCCCAAATGGTTAGATCTAGGCCTAACCCATTCAAAAGTGGGATACTAGGGAGGTCATGGTGGGTTGGTTTTTGTCGAAGGCATCCCGATCTTGCCATTCAAACACCTAAAGGAGTGGACACAAATCGAGCTATAATGCTACACCCCGAAATAGTTTCTTCATTCTTTGATAACTTGGAGGAGTTGTACAAAAAACACAATTATGGGCCCACCAAAATATAGAACTACGATGAAACAGGTGTGGAGGATGGCAAAAATTATGCAATGAGAGTTATTGCAAAAATAGGGATTAAATGTGTTCCACAATTAATTTCTAAAAGCAGAGAATGGATCATTGTTCTAGATTGTGTTAGAGCACATAATTAATCAAGTTCAACATATTAAAAGTTCCATATGGAATACATAAATATATGTAAAAGCATGTAAATGTTAATAGAATTGGTAATATTCAATTTTTCTCATCACCCTTGGATATATGAGGAATGTGCAAAGGATGCCATTCAATGGTCTATAGTATGGAGAGGATATTACTAGAGGAGAATAATTGTGAATGCTGTTGGCTTCTGTCCCTCTTATTTAGAAATTTGAATTTGACAACTGAATGCATTCAATTTGATTGTTGTGTTTCAAATTTGAATTTTTTATAGCATTTGAATTTGTAGCTGCCACTTACATAGGTTTTTAGAGATGATATGACTAAATTCTACATTATATTTGGATTCAATGTTTATTTGGTGAGCCTTATATATCTATGATTTTTTGCATGTTTGTATGCATGCATATAGTCATAGAAACATAAGCATACATGCAAAAATTCATAGAAACATAAACATACATGCATGTATTCATATAAACATATACATACATATACATTGCAGAAAATCAATGATATACATTGCAAAGCAAAAAAAAACACCTAAATGTGTCACTATTAACATTTAATTACAACTATTTTATCATTCAAATCCGCTCAAAATTCAATGGGTCTAATTCACATTAGCACCTTATAAAATCATTTTGGTGCCCATTAAAAATCACTCCTAATATTAATCTCCTAACATTAGCATTGGACACCAAACACATTACAACCCAATTAAACTTCATTTGGGTTCCGATTAATGCATATGACATATTTTTTTTGGGTATCCCATTCTTTTCCATCATTTTACCATGCACTCTCTTTGGAAGGTTCTCACGGCGATGGAAGGTATATATATACATACAAACATACATACATATATACATACATACTTACAAATGTATATATATATATATGTATGTATGTATGTATATATGTATGTATATATGTATGTATGTGCATACATACATACATACAAACATACATATACATACATTCATGGGTGACGGTTGCGTGTGCAATGAGTTTTTGTCACCATTGAGTTAGGTGCCGTTGTTTTGCTTGGAGGGAGATGATTGTTGTTACCCTCACACTATGGATGCCTGGCACATACATACATACATACATGTATATATGTTATGCATGTATGTAATAATGCTACTTCCGCATACATACATATATCTATATACAATGTAGAACATTGACCAACAAAATCAAACAACACAGTGAAAGCGATGTAAGAGAATAGTTATTCATATTAGCGATGCATAAATTTTGATCCTCAGATCAACCATCATAGATGCGTGAAAATCTAAAAAATGATTAACCAATTCGTATTACATTACAAGATAAAGATCTAAGTTTCCTATGTCACTCAATAAGAACAAAGATTTCATCATCACAACATTTGTAAATGAATGTGTACAGTATATATATATACTGTACACATTCATTTACAAATTCAAACACATAACTTATTGAATTTGTAAATGAATGTATACAATGTTATATATAAAACATTGTAAATATTCATTTACAAATTCAAACACACAACTTATTGAATTTATAAATGAATGTGTACAATGTTATATATAT
>VDFB02350013.1:0-18595 GCA_007258455.2 Sequoia sempervirens
CATCATATACATAATAAAACATCATATGAAATTAAATATGATCATCCATCCATCCATATCATATGCATACATCATAAAAGTACAAAACATAAACATAAGCATATATACATTTCCATCCATAATCATCACATAACACATAATAAAGTCGCATTGAAACATGTATATCTCATATATATCATCATCAAAAATGAGAATGTCAGGTACATCATCATATAAACATGTGTGATATCATAATACAAAAAATACATATATATGCGAGGCATCAGCTGGGCCAATGAATGTATATAATAAGTCATGACTACAATATGAGTCTCTGAACAATAAACATCATAAAGATCAAGTACAAATATCCTACTTCTCGACTGGAGGAGGATACCTCTACGGGCCTTGGTTGTGATGGGGAGAGGGACGCGGCTGATTAGGCTATCTAACTGAATGCCCACCTGACTCGACACCCGTAGCAGTACCAGGCTCTCCAAAATGTGACCACCATTGAGCTCTAGGTACAAAGGCATCATACAAAGTTTAATAATATGTGGCCTCTCTCATATACTGATCTCACTCTGTACGGAGGGAATCACGCTCTACTCTGAGGTTATCCCCCTTAGTTGTAATCACCTATACCTAGGCCTCCATGGCATTGACGTCACCCACTCTTAGTGTCTCGCTCTTCCCTCAAGTTGTCCCTCTCTATTGTTAAAGTGACAATATGAGCCTCTGTGGCCTATCACCGCACTACCTCTACATCCCTCACAATTTTCATCTAAGCTAATTGTATTGCTCCATCTCTAGGTGGATGAGGAGGACCCAAAACATGTGCCTAATCTTGTTGCATAGGATTTTCTTGTCCACCCTACCCACCATCCTGTCTGGCTCTATCCAACTGCTCGACAATTGTCGCTCACCATGGTGACCAGTAATACATACTCTACCTATTGCAAGAAACCAAGAGGATCTATAAATCTCAAAGGAATATGCCTGGCCCACCACTAATCATAGTCTACTATAGTCCCAGGATCCTCCAGACCAACTGGCCATCCCCACCCGAACGGGACAAGTGCTCTAAACTCTGCAACAACTGCATCCCAATCTTCTTGCAGCCCCCATACCCATACCTCTCGAGTGGTCCTACCAAAATGAGCCTCGTAACCATCTACAAAACGGCCATGTCTCTCACCAAAATGTTGACAGACATGATTAGGAATATATCTTTTTAACAAAGAACGCACATGACCAATAAGCCATTATGTCTATCTACAATTTGGAAACTGCTCCTAGTCATCATGCCATGCCTCGCATCCCAACCACGATCTCCAAAGAAAACCCGACATGTCTTCTATCACATGATACCAATAAGGAAGTTTCCTAGGCCAAGTGTAGTGAAGGAAGTCACCATATCTATATGAATAAGGATCCTCTGGATCCCAATCCAAAATGCCATCAGGCCTGATAACTGGGATGTGCTCCCAAGCCCATATGTATGAAGTAAACTCACAATAGCAGAAATGGATCTACCTCCTCAATATGCAACCTCATGCATATCTTTGTAGAAATGCGCAAGGAGACACGGGCCCCATGCATATCTAGTGCCATGCTCAAACATCTGCTCGATGCACACACCCCAACCAATGAGAAACTTCTTGCCTTGCCTATCAGGAATGACAAGCCCTAAAACCAAAGCACAAAGAACCAAGGAAACATGATTGACACTGCCCACGAATGGAGACAAGTCTATCTATGCCTTCCAAACCTAAAGATGCCTAACACCAAGTACTCAGTGCATAACACGTGTACCCCATCATACAAAATAGGTCACAAACTCTCTGTGAATAGGCACATGAAGAATTCTCCACACATCCTTTAGGGTGATGGTGGCCTCCCCAGTAGGTAAGTGAAAATACCATGTCTTCAAGTGCCACCTCTCCATAAGAGAAATCATCATCACTTAGTGGCATCTGATGGTCGACATGTAACATATGTGTTGCAACCCCACAACATCTAGAACATCTCACTCTAGCTCATATAATCCAACGATCAAATCAAACAACTCTTGTGGTCCTTACTCCTTCGACATAAGCGGATTAATAACCACCTGCAACCATTCAACCCACGATGTTAAGAATTTGCTATGAAAACGTGAAATGCACCACAAATTGCAAACAAACTGACTCAAAAACCTATGTAAAGGAAAAGTGATCATCTATTTTCAAAAGCAGTATTTTTTTGTTAAAATCATTAAAAACAGGCGAAAGTGGTGACTATTTTGTCGAAAGTGAAAAAGAAAAGCGAAAAGCAAAAAATTCAAAAGCGCATATGTATATCAAAAGTGAACATTTATCGCAAGGGCGTAAAAAATGAAACAAGAAAGTCAAAAGCGAAACTTTAAACCAGATGTGAAAATAGATGGGAACATTTAAACCAAATGTGAATATCTAGGGAAAGTGCAAATGAAAAAATAAAAAGTGAACCATTCACAAACAACATCGCTAAAAACAATGCAAAAGTGAACAAAACATGAAATTAATGCTATCGACTATTTTGACTTCATGCATTAATTACACAAAAACAAAAATGTGTTTGTTGTCTTGGAATATTAGGGGACTTAATGGCCCCTACAAACAACACTTGTTGAAAGCCTATTTGGCGGATGTGAAACTGGATGTCCTCTTAATCCAGGAAACTGAAATGAAAAGAGAGAATTTTGAGAAAGTGATCAAATGGATTTGGCCTAGTGTAAATTTTGAAGTGAGTGCTGCTAATGGAGCCTTGGGAGGGATTGTGACTTGCTAGAACCTTGCTAGGATTTTTGGTGGGCTAAATTTTTGCAACAAAAATTGTCTAATAGTCTCTATGGAAGATATTACTACCTCAGTCAAGTGGAATATTATTAATATTTATGGTCCTAACTTGTGACTTGATAGATTAAATCTCTAGAACTTTCTTGAAGGAATTATCACAAATAGAAAGGAGGAGTATTGGATGTTGGGTGGGGATTTTAATTCCCACTATATCCTTTAGAAAAATGTGGACTTATTGATTTCTCGGATAGCATGATGGATTTGTCGAGCTTCTTCAACTCTATGGGGCTAATGGATATTCCTCCGAATGGTTCAATTTTTACATGGACTAATAGAAGACAAGGTAGTCATTTAATCCAAGTTAAGTTGCATTGTTTCCTTGTCTCTTCGAATTAGAAAATTTTGCAAGACCTCACTCTTATTGCTCTCCCTAGGACTGGTTTAGATCATAGTGCTCTCCTCCTTGGGTGGGAGGATAAAGTTGCTAAATTCCCTTTTCCCTTTAGATATGAAATTATGTGGTATCTTCATCCAAACTTGAAATCCCTTGTTGAAGAGTGGTGGAATGCTCCTTGTGATGGTACTTTCATTTATCGTTTAACTCAGAAGCTGAAGAGAGTAAAAGAAAATGTTAAGGGTTGGAATAAATATTCGTTTGGAAATAGATTCTCCACAAAAAAAGCTTTAAGCTTAAGAATTAAGGAGATTCAAGGTCTGATGGAGTTGGGAAATGTGGAGGAAAATACATATAACCAAGAAAGGGACCTTAGATCTAAATGGTATAAAATAAATAAAAAAGAAGAGATTTTCTGGAAACAAAAATCAAGGATTCAATGGTTGAAGGAAGGGGACAAAAATACAAAGTTTTTTCATCAGTCCACCTTAAAACATAGATGTAGAAACAGGACTATATTCTTAAATTTAGCTAACAAGATAAGATTGGATAGGGAGGAGGATTTTTCTAAGGAAGCTATTTCTTTCTTTTCAAACTTTCCTGAAATTCCTGTGGTGGAGAGTTTTGATTTGGAGGATATTTTGCAGGTTATTCCACATGTCATCTTGGAACAAGATTTAAAAGATATGTCCAAAGTTGTTTCTCTTCAAGAAGTCAAGGAGGTGGTTTTCTCTTTTGGTGCCTATAAAGCTCTGGGGCCCAATGGCTTTCCTCCTAATTTTTTTCAAGAGTTTTGGGACATTGTCTCAACTGACCTTTTCCATGTTGTAAGGGATTTTTTCAGATATGGAAAGCTTTTAAATTAGATGAATACCACTTTTATAGCACTAATCCCTAATTCGAATGAGGTTGCTTCTATGAATGATTATAGACCTATTAGTTTGTGTAACACCACATATAATATATTTTATAAGATAATGGTGAATAGACTGAAATTGGTTTTGAATAAGATGATTGTTGTTAATTAGGAGGGGTTTCTTTAGGGAAGACAAATATTGGATGCTTCTATATATACTCATGAAGTGCTACACTCCATGGACCTTAGCAAAAAGCAAGGCATGGCTTTGAAACTTGATATTTCTAAATCCTATGATCGGGTCTCTTAGCATTTCATTTTTGTTGTTCTTGAAAAAATTGGTTTCAAAGGAAAATTTCTCAACTTAATTCGATCTTGTGTCAAAACTCCTAAGTTTTCAATCTTGGTAAATGGGGTGCCACAAGGCTTCTTTTCATGTGGTTGTGGTCTAAGACAAGGTGACCCTCTATCTCCTTTCCTGTTTGTTATCGTTGTTGAAGCTTTGGGCCGTAATATTCAAAGCCAACTTGTTAACAAAAAGCTGAAAGGATTATATGTTGCTTCCTCCCTCCTCCCTGCCTCACACCAACAATTTGTTGATGACACTATCCTTCTTGGTGAGGCTTCTATATTAGAAGCTAGACAATGGAAATAGGCTCTTGATAAATATGCTAGAGTTTCAGGCCAATATATGAATTACCAAAAGAGCAAGATCTATTTCTTTAACACTAGCCAGAAAATAAAAGAGAAAGTAATAAACATTAGAGGCTGCCAAGAAGTTGATCTTCTTGTTACCTATCTTGGCTTACCTTTAATTTCAAGAAAACCTCATAGTAATTACTGGAATTATATTGTTGAAAAGATCTAAAAGAAGTTGGATGGTTGGAAAGGTAAGTTGCTAAGCTTTGTTGGGAAAGTTTAACTTCTAAAAGCACCTTTGCAAAGCATCCCTGTTTACTATAACCTCTCTCTCTCTTTAACATTCCTTCCTTTATTGCTGAGAAGATTCAAATGATACAAATGATATTTTTATGGTCGAGGTTGGAAGAAAGGAAAATATTGGCACTAGTTAGGTGGGATATTGTTTGCACTCTAAAGAGAGATGGTGGTTTTGGTATAAGAAGAATAAAATTTTTTAATAAAGCTCTTGTGGAAAAAATGGGATGGATTTTTCTAGAAGGAGAAAAGGACTGGGTACAGATTCTAATGGAAAAGTACTTAGGAAATAAAGATGTTTGTTGCTTCCTTAGGAAAAAGGATCTCCCCTATGGTTCAATTTTTTGGAATAACGTGCTAAAGATCAGAGGTACTTTAACACAAGGAGTGAAACTAAGAATTGGAAATGGCCACAAAACTGACTTCTGGGAGGATTAACTACCAGTGCTCCCTTGTCAACTAACAACAATCTCTAGCAAGTCAGAATAAGAATGAAAAGAACTATTAGAAAGAAAGTCTTTAATTATATAAATTGGGATGGTCTGAGGCCAAAATGGATAGACTTTAAGAACTATTTAAATATTGTTGTTCTTAGGGGAGGTAGACAACAAAATTGGGATGTTGCTTTGGATTCCGTCTTGTGACAGATTAGAGTTCCTAAGCTATTCTCGATGAATAGGGATGATGAGTGGACCTGGACAAAAAGTTCTTTTGGGATATTTTCTATCAAATCTATGTATGATATCATGGAATCCCAGTTATTCCAAAAAGGGGGTTTTAACTGGAAAATGGTGTGGAGCAAGAATTTAATTCCTAAGATTAATTGTTTTTGGTGGACTGTGACGCATGGAAAGATCCTTACAATTGATAATCTAAAGAAAAAGGGATGGTATTTGGTGAATAAATGCTATTTTTTTAATGAAGAGGAGGAAACCATTATGCACATGTTGTTTCAATGTCCTTATGCTCAAGAAGTGTGGTCTTTTTTCCTAAAGAATTTGTTTATTGAATGGGTTTTTCCTTCATCGGTAAAAATGTTTATTGACTATTGGAGTATTTGTCTCTACTCCCACAATATTATTATTGACCTCTAGAGGAAAGTTCCCCCATTCCTCACTTGGGGACTATGGAAAGAGAGGAACAATAGAGTTTTTAGGGATACAACAAAGAATAGTAAAGAGTTGTGCATGTTTATTGGGAAACAAATTCAAGAAAACATTAAAAATTGTAAGTATTCTCCTTCAAAGAGAATGTCATCATACCAAGAGATGTGAATCAAGCAACTATGGGGAATATCTCATGATATTACTAATGTCAACTGGGTCAAAAAACTTATTAGAAAAAGCACTATTTGGATTCCCACATACCCAAGATGGACTAAATGTAACTTTGATGGGTGTTCTAAGGGGAATCCTAGCTTGCCGGGGGTGAGTGGAATAGTAAGAAATCATCAAGGTAATTTTGTTGCTAGATATAGAAAAGGTCTGGGTACAACATCTAACAACTTGGTTGAGGCTTATGCAGTGTGGGCGGGAATAATTTATTTAACAGATAAAGGCTACACTAAAGTTATGGTGGAAGGTGACTCCAAGCTTATTATTGATTATTTGAACAATAAGGTTGATGTTCCATGGGAGTTAAAAGACATCTTGGATGATTGTAAAAGAATGTTACAATCTTTTCAACATTGCAAGATCAGTCATATTTATAGGGGGAAGGCAATAGGGTTGCTGATGCAATGGAAAATTTTGGCCTACGTCATTCGGATTGAGAAAATTGGGACTTCTCCCAATTATCAAATAAAATTAAGGAAATAATATCCAATGATAAATTGGAGGGGTTTAATTAATTCATCATGGATAGAAAGAACTTAATTAAGATGAAGGGTTGGCAGTGTTTTCCATCTATCATAATCGCTTTCCTTCTCATGTGGTAGTTGGGTAAGTTGAAAAGACGAAATTTGATGTACTCTAATTATGGTAGTTGTACACTAAATCTCAAAAATTTAAAAAGAAATGGGACGAAAGGACTGGTTTATTTATAAGCCTCATGTGATAAAGAAAAAGAGTGAAGGTGGTAATGATGATTGTCACCCACATTTCTAAAAATCTTATGAAGGATTTGAGAAAATATATTTTAGCATGTGTTATTGCGGGTGATAGGGAGGATAATAAAAAAAGTGTAGTCATGCATCTTAAAGGTGATGGAGCTATCATTTCCATTAATGGAAAATTTTGAAGACATGAGACTAGACTTTGCAAACAACTCGATTAGTTTAAATATATTGTCAAAAGGTTCGAGTCGTTGTCCTCTCAAATGAAAATCCACCAAGTTTCCATTAAAACTAAAAAATTTGAACTGTATGTCACTTTTGTTGTAAATGAGGAAGGCCTAAGAGAGGAGTATTTACTTCTTTGAAGGATTATCTAACTAAAGAAAAAACTATGGGAGGCCCTAGAAAGAGGATGGAGCCAAGAAAATATCATTCCCTAAAGAAGAATGCAGAACTATGGGGCCTGTTTGAACACATTGGTTTTACTTCGTACTTTGCAGCCATGGAGGGTTACAATGAACAACTCAGCTACAAGTTTGAAAATGCTTGGAAAGATGGAGAAGTTGAGTTGGGTGGTCTCTGCTTTATTGTGGATGCTAAGTTGATTACCGATGTGATGGGTCTTGCATATGACGGAAAGAAGATAGCCAAGGTAAGCACGGGTAACTACTAGACTTATATTGAAAAATTCTTTGAAGCTAGGGAAAAGGCACAAAGATTTCAAAATGGCTATTCTAGGTTGTTACTTCCGCCCCCCACCATAATGTCTGTTATTTTGTAATGAAATATTTTACTTTAAAGGGTTGTTTTCAGTTAGTGCATGGATATCATTTCCCCATCCTTAACCATATCAAGCGCCTGGAGAAAATAAACTTACCCTTTTTCCTCTTATCCTCCCTAAAACAAAGCCTTACCAATGGTGCTAATCCTCCTTTGCATTAGGGATTGATCAGAGCCATATGCAAGTATGTCCTTGCTACCACCCCGCAAAGAAATGCTTTCCATAACTTGATTGAGAACCCCACCCCTAAAAGTTCTATGAAAATTGAATTGATTGAAAGTCATCCCCACTCCCCTATCAAGAATCTATTAACCCTTCCCCTAATTTTGTGGACCCCTCATGGTCGATGCTCCTTAAAATAACCCTTGAAAAATGTGGTGTAGCTCCCCTCTCTTCTGTTGCTAATAAGAAAAGAAAATTGTTGATTCGAGAGTTGGGTTCTAACCCTCACACTATAACAATTTCATATAATGATAATAGCCTTGAATGTGGGTCTACTACCCTGGTTGGTCGTAGGTCAACTCATCTGGATCTGGCTGCGTCCAAGGGGTCAAAAAATTAAAAAGTTTTGATGATAGCTTCTTCATTGGTAGGATAGCCTACTCTGAACAAAGGTGAGTCATCCAACTTTATAAATGATAGGATCCTCCATATGTGGGATAAATTCTTGATTGATATCTACGGGTTGATCCTGTGAAATATTAGATTTTAATGCTTCTTCAAGAGGTTTTGATGATTCACAACCCACATAAAATTCCTCCTCATTGTTCATTTTTTATATGCCTTCACATGATGTTTCTGATTCACAACTTATGTAGAAGCGTTCTTCATGATCCCTTTTTTATATGTCTCTAGATTTTACTATGTCTTGATCATGTGTAGAGATGTTAAGATTAGGATACCCTTGTTCCTTTTTAATGATATCAAGAGTATGAGGCTCGTGTTTTAGATGAAGATCATCTACATGTCCATTAGGAGTAAGCATCTCATGGGTAGATGTATGTGTGCTTGGTGTATGGATTTGTTCTTCTTTTGGAAAACATTGGATGTCTTGGAAGATATCTGCCAAGTCATTATAGTGTTTTGATGATAGGGATTCTTGATCTTGACTTTGTGTGGTATTATCTTTGATATGCTTTGGTTCATGCTCTTAACATGAATCAATTTCAAAGAATGGATTTCTAGTCAACAATCCTTCGATTTCCTTGAAATGTGGACATATGGGGAATAACTCTTGGCTTAGATTTTTTGCATTGAGTATAAGTGTTGGATTAAGAGTCTCTTGATCATCAATATGAACTATCATGAGGTTGGATGATGTCAATATATCTTGGACTAGATCATTGCTATACTTGGGTGATTGATTTTGATCATGCTTGGGATTAAATTATTGATGTATGTCCTCTTGTTTATTGGATGATGTAGATACATCTTCAAAGTGATTTGTGGTATATATATCTTGATCACTATCTTCAAATTTTGAGGTTGAGATATTTTCAATGTAGTCATTGGTAGATGGATCTTGAATTTCATCTTCAATAGCTATTTCTCCTTGATCAATAAGGTCTTGGATGAGTCTTTTGAGTGTAACACATTCTGAATGCATCACGACCTTTTACTCCATGGTATTCACAATAGGCCTTGTCATCGTACCATAGGAATTTGAAGGTAGGTTTGCCACTTTGTGGTGGTTTTGGAAGTGTGATAAGTTTGGCATCGACTAATTGGTTTAACACACCCTCAATTGGCTCCCCTAAAGGAGTGTATTTATGTTCAATAGTGTGGTTGGATTGTGAGGGTTGTTGTGGTGGAGATGATTGTTGTATTTGACATGGATTCTTGTTGATTTTGAGATTGACAATCTTGATGGTGTTGTAGTTGATGATTTTGATGTGGATATTGTTGATTTGGGGGTTGATCTTGTTGTTGGATTTGATTTTGATGTTGGGCGATCTAATTTTGATTTTGTGACCACTGATGTTGTTGATTCACTTGACATTGTGGAAATAGACTTTGTTACTGATATGCATCAATGTTTTGATGATGTTGGAAGGGTTGTTGATGGGGATATCGAGGTGTTTGTGGAATGATGTTTGTTTGTTGTTGATATGCAATGTCTTGATGTTGAATATGTTGTTGATGATACATCGTATTTGATTTTGTTCAAGTTCTTCAATCAATTTCTCAAGTGCATTTATGGAAATTTTCTATTCTATATTTTGTCTTTGATGATGATTTTGAAACCCTTGATGTTGTTACAACACTACTTGTTGTTGTTGTGACTCTTGGTAAGTAGGATTTTGATATGGATGAGGATTCTGATTGAAATATGCCATCTGACAAGATGTGCTAAAACCTTGATTAGGGGAATTCATAGTTGATATATCATTGACATTTGTGACATATGATGTCCCCATCGGTGTATAAAGTGGAACTAGATTTGGGTAATAGATTGACAAGTTTATGGTTGTGTGTTTGGGATGTTTTGATGCTCAATACCTTTTCGTAAGGTCACTCGGTTTATATACCTATGGGTCACTTCCATCATTTGTGGTTTTTGTTGGGGGTATACTAGCACTACTTTTGTTGGCTTCCATGTTTTTTCTATGTTGGGATCTCATGGTTGTCATAAAAGTGTGCCAAGACTTTGTGGAAGTTTGGTGACTTCTAAAAAAGAATGCTTTTTTTTTGGAATTTTCTATTTTAAGGAAATAGAATTGCGTTTGTTTTTGGATTTTTCTATTTTGAAGGATGGTGTCTATTGTCATGCGAGAGGTGGTAATATGGGCCTTCCAACCACAAGATCTTCTTTTCATTCCTCTTTATCTAGGAGGTTAGTTGTGTTTCTCCACTGGGTTGGTGTTTCATTTTTCTCAAATATGAAGCTCCTCAAACTACTGATGATATCTGTTTGTTCACCTTTGACTTTTGTGAGACTTGGTTGTATGATAGGTGTCGTAAGGTTTGGTTGTTGAACTGGAGAAATTGGACACCAAATGGTCATAAATTGAAATGATGAAAGTGTGGTGTTTTGATATGGTTTTCGTGATACTCAAGACCCTAAGTTTGAGTGATGTTTTGGGATGATGCTATTTTTAGAACTCAAAATTTTGAAAGACTTGGATTGATATTTCACTTCTTTTTCTAGAGGATATGTTGCAGGAAATTTACTTGAACTAGCCTTAAGGTTCAAGCAAATATTGATATCTTAGAAGTTTGAGTGAAGGAATGACCCAAGTTGTTTGTTTTGATTTTGAATTTCTAAAAGTACGATGAGGTGTTTGACTTTGCAAAATGGATGATGGACTTATGTAAATTATGATAGTTTTTTAGAGTCCAAATGTTTTTGTTTTCACAAGATTTTGTAACCATTTTAAGATCATATTTTGATTTTCATCAAAAAGTAGAGAAAAAGTGGCAATTTTAGAGCAGGAGTACTTTTTTATCAAAAGTGGCAACCTTTTGGTCAATTGTGGCCAATTCTGAAAGTCAACTGTGGCAATATTTTTCAAGAGTGGCTTCTATTTCAAGTTTTTTTGTCAAGAAAATAGTGCAGGAAAAAGAAAACTTTTTGGTCAAGAGTAGCCAATTTTTAGTCAACTGCAACCAGAAAAATATGTCAAGTGCGGTAGAAAAATGATCAACTGTGGTAATTTTGAGGTCAACTGTGTTCTAATTTGCAAAAGTGACCAGTTTTTTATACTATCTAGCAAAATCCAAACAGAAAAAGTGAGCGTTTTTAGGTCAAATGCGACCAGTTTTAAGTCAAGTGTGACAGAAACAACAACAATAGCGGTATTTTATGCATATTTGTTTTCTAGTTTTTGTGTTGGCAACATCTTGGATAAATTTGCAGTTGTGAATGACTTCATTTGATGTGATTTGATACTTTGGCAAGTGATATCATGCAACACAACAATCAAAACTATTTGACCCTAAATGTCTACAACTTTTAGCACATTTCCTTTCACAAAATCTCAAAGCTTGTGAAAGTTGAAATGCTAAAGTCATAGTTTCCAATGTTTACTTCATTTTTAATGCGACTTGAAATGTGAGCCTAAATATCCAAAAACCTTTAGGGATATTCTTTTAACATATCCTTAAGGAGTGTAAACATAGGGCTCTTTTCAAAGGATTCACACTAAGTCAAAAGGGTTTGAAGTTTGATAACCATGTTTAATGCTTGTTTTGATGTGTTCATTTTAATTCAAGCACAATGTTTGATGTTTCAAAGTAACTGAAAGATTTGGTAATTTCGTGAAGATAATTTACACCCTAGGGATAGACACTTTCTTTTAGGTGGGCTTACCTCATGCCCCAAAGGGATGATTTTACATGCAACGAATGGAGAGTGTTTTAAGGTCAACCATAAGTCAAACTTGGTAAGTAACTTCTTGGAATCAATTTTTTGATGTACCACTTCAAAGAATGTTTTTGGCTAAAATGGGTGGCTTCTACAACATTGGTTCTTAATCAATGTTTCGAGATAATCCAGTGTCTATACATGCGGCGATTCACTCATTTAAGAGGTCTCCCAGTCCTTAGAAATGGTTTTTAAACATCTCATGGATACTGAGGGAGACTTTCGTCAGTATAGAACATCCACATAAGGTGGTTGATGACTTTCGTTACACCCACAATTATTTGTATAGTGGACCAATATAAAAGTACCACTTGGGTCATTCCCTCTCACAAATCGGGAGGCAATCCCTCTAAAGGTAATGCTTTGAAATGAAAACAATGTGTGAAACTAAGATGATTTTCATCACCCAAGATCGCCAAAAGGAACGAGGGGAGAGGATAGACACCTAGTTTGCAAAACACATAATACATAGTGTACAATTCATTGCAATGTTCTTTTTAAGCCCAAACTTAAAATGTGTGAAAGATAACAATTTGTGTTTTATGTACCTTTGTAGACATAAAATTGTCCTAGGCTTTGCAACTCTTAGATTATTCAAAATTGCCCTTTCATTCTTAATAATTAAATAATTTTAATTATTTAATTATTTTCTAAAAGTCATAATTCTTCTATTAATTAAATATTTTTTAATATTTAATTAATTCATTTTATCTTTATTCCTCCTTGATTAATTAAATAAATTTATTTATTTAATTATGTCACTAATTATGTCCTCTTCTTTCTAAAATTAAATAAATTCTTATTTATTTAATTTTTATCCACTCTTCCACTATAATTAAATAGTTATTTTTGGTTATTTAATTATTCATTAGTCTTTCTCATAAATTAAATAAATTTTATTTATTTAATTTGAGTCCACTTTCTCTTGAATTTTTGAATTAAATCATTATTTAATTCAAAATGATTCCTTTGTCACATTCTGTATAATAAATAATGTCTTTATTATTTAATTATTCATTAACCACCTAAATTAAATAATTTTTGTTATTTAATTTCTCTCAACCTCTTTATTAGTGCCAATCTTATCTTCCACATCAAATCTTATCTCTTGATATCTCATTTAATTTTCCCTTGATTGAATTATCTTATAATTCAATCTCAATATAATTTCTTGTCATTGTCCTAATTTTTGACTAACCCTATTCCATACTACAACATTCAGTCTTGACCATTGATTCTAGGGTATTTGTCACCTTCTCATCCTGGCCACACATTCAAAATTGTAGTTTCTATAAAATAGCAATTTTGTTCTTATTTTCACATCTCATGCTCATTCTGTCAACTTAGGTTATTATTATTGTCATTTGCAGTCATTGTCATTTTAGTCTATTGTGAGGTCATTTCTTTTATATAAATCCTTCAACCTTTGCATAGGGCTTTGACATTAGTCTAGGTGCTCATTTGAAATCTGAGGGCCTCATTCGATTTGCTGCAAACTAGAAGGTGTAACAAAGGTGAAGCATGGAAGATGAAGATTTATGGTAACATTGTTCCTTTTATTTTCATATTGATTTCCTTTGTGCTTTGTTACTTCAATGGATTTTAATGTTATTGTGCTAACCCCTTTAACAAATCTGATTTTCCCTTGATTACATTGAACCCGACATATTTGGACAAATAAAAAACCATTTTTGGAGTTGGTTTCTTCTTGTTGCAGGGCTTGTTTGGTTTTTGTTGCAGGTTTGGCATCATTGTGGACAAAGCCAAAGATTCGACCATAACTTTCAAACAGCTGCGTATTTGCTCAAAAAAAAATTTTGCAGCTTGGGGACAACATCACGCACTCTCATTCCAAAAATCGGATTTTTTGGATCTGTTTTTCATTTTTTATAATTTTTTTTTTTTAATAAAAAATTAATTTTGGGAGAAAATAATCAAATTTTTTAGATATGTTTACATTTCTGGAAAGCTCTTTGAATTTTAATAGGGGTCTACTCTTTAGTTTTTAAATTTGGATGTGCAATTATTAGTCAAAAAATAGATTTTTTGAAATTAGGGTTTAAAACAGATTTGCTTAGATCTCACTCATGGTTGTAGATCTACTCACAAATTTTTTTTTTGCAGATTTGGGATGACATCAGACGACTCCAGTAAAAAAATTAGAATTTTTAGAGCTGTTTTGTATTTTTTATAATTTTTTTATGATTTTTCATAAAAAATTAATTTCTGGTGCAAAACAGCAAATTTTTCTATTTATTTATATTTTTGGAAACCTCTTGAGATTTTAGACAGGCTTTATTCTCTGTATTTTTCATTTTACTATCAAATTTTTTTCTAAAAATCAGATTTGTTGTGACTAGCTAACTCTCTAATAGTTGTGACTAATCTTTTCTTGTAGCGTGTGGCGATTCTCATTCGTGTGTCCAAGACCATTGCATATGAGACTACTAATATTCATTGTTTTTAGATTCGCATGTCAAAGAAGGAATAAACAAACTTTGTGCTTGTTTTTTTTCTTAGATTAGCAAACATTTGAATTTGGTGCATATAAAAAGAACACATGTCTTCTTTGCTTGATTGTGGTTGTGGAATGGTAGGTGAGTATGCTCTCACTTGGTGAAAACCTTGTGATCAGAAAACTAGACCCATTCTAATCTGTTATTTACCCTGACTTGGTATATCGGAGTATCCTCTCCCCTCACGCTTTCGAGTGATCTTTGGTGTAAGAGAAACGGTTATCAACTCTAAAAATTGGGCCTGCTTGGGGATTTCATCACCCCAACGCGACTCAAACCGGCAACAGAGCTAAAGCCAAGCTACCCCCAACCGGTATATAAATGTAAACCTTAAGGGAAAACCTAAGGTTGCGAGTGCGGATGTGTTATACGGACGGAGTTGTACTCCCTTAAACCCTGTTGAGCTTAACCTCTTCAGGCTGGAGTGCCACCTTAAGGGTGATTAGTCTCTTGCCCCATGTATGACCACTCGAATAGGGGTCTCAAACTAAAAAATATTGTGTAGTAAGCCAAAATCCTTCTATTTGCTAGTGCCACACCGGTCGGTGTGAAGGCATCCACACTTTCGCAGTTTGTAGTAGAGGTGATCAGCTCGCCATGGGAGTTTCAAGGGGGTTGGAAGATTGGTTGGCCTGAGAAGAGAGTGCACTGTAAGGGGGAGTCCGTGCAGCCAAGCTTCTGAATTCACACGCTATAGATATGCGGTTACGTGGAATCTAGCAAATATTGTCCTGGCCTAACCTAGGATTGTACTTATCTAATGTGTGCTTGCTTACAGTCAAAATATCGTGCTTGCAAGTGTTTTCTGGATACTGAAACAAACCAAACAACAGTCAAACATTTAGAAACAACCAAGTCAAACATTGGACCTTTTCTGATCCATTTCACAACATGAACATGCAATCTTCATCAAAAAACATTTTTGAACCATTCATACAAAGAGACCAAAATGGATGAGTATATTTCAAAGACATAAAAGCTACAGCACAAAATCCTGACATAGTCTCCGTTGTAAAAATATATATCTTACGTGACCCTCAAAGGTATCTAGCCATGCTTTTGGACTTAGGGGCTAAGTTACCACAAGGCTTTGACATAAATGCTTTGTCTCCATCCGTCTACCCTCACCATCAACAGTCACTTGACACAAATCCTGCCATTAATTCAAAACAAATGTCCACTTATCACCCTTATCCTAACCTTAACAAGGGAAGCCAACTATCAACTAGTCCATTCCAAACCTCCACGTCATATTCTAACCCTTCACCTATCAATCCCGTCCAAGTCTACATGCCTTATCAACCATCTACCAACACATGTCACGTCCCCACATCATACCATATCGATTCGGCCCAAGTCTCCACGTCCCATTTTAGTCAACCTTACTCCAATCTAGTCCAAGTCCCTATATCATTACCAACTAATATAGTCGAAGTCCCCATGTCACATCATATGCCATCACATCCTACTCCAGTCCAAGACTCCATGTCATATCCGGTCCAAGTCTCCACGTCATACCCTAGTCCTTCACATACTAGTCCAATGCAAGTACCCATGTCATATCCTAGTCCTTCATATACTAGTCCAGTCCAAGTTCGACGTCCTATCCTAGTCCTTTGGTCATTAATCCTTTTCAAGTCACCCCCTCACAAGCCACATCTAGTCATGAAAATTCTATCATAGTCCAAAGTCAAATCCCATTTAATAAACTTGAGGATACATGTCAAAATGAAAGCCCAAAGCATGACCTTATAATGTCACCCTCATGTCAAGAACAAGGTAGTCCATCCCATGACCTTATTTCCAATTGTATCATCCATGACAACCCCATCTTTGACCAAGAAGTCCAAATCCATGACAACCCCATCTTCGACCAAGACCCTACCATTGACAAAGAAGTCCAAAACGATCCACTCCTTGACCTTTATGTCATTCATGATCAAACACTTGACGACCCTATACAAGCCTCAACTATTGACCCTTTCCAAACTGAGACACTTGCCTCCATGGGACACATAGATGATATTCCTCTAGAAAAAGAATCTTCCACTAGGGACATGCTTGCATATGATCAAGTTATAGCTAAAATCATGGGACTCTATGACACTAAACATAATGATGGCTTCAACATTTCCTTGGAAGCACCAACAAAATCATCTGAACCTAACATGTCACATGATCATACCAAAGATATCAGTCAGGAATATGTCAACAGAAGCTAAGACACTTTGTATCAACTAGGGTCATCTATCTTTCCAATGAGGCTTTCTTGCAAATGAAAATATTACAAGTGGCCGGTGTCCATAGACATCTTGATGGGTTAGCATCTTGATTTTAAAACAACAAATACCCATCATAAATAGAGATATGTCAAAGCATGTGCAATATCAAGGCAAGGACTAGGCATACCACGAGCAAGGCATTCTTGAACCAATACAACTTAAGGGAAATTACAGACATCAAGGTCTTGGTTATTCCTCAGACAACAAATCAAACGATGTCAGTGGTACCTCCTCGATATTAGGGGCAACTTTGTCAGAAACAAATGTCAAAATGGAGTCCATGAGAAATCCTTGTCATAAGATTGCTGCCAACACCCCATCCACCCACACCATGAACCGTCATTCCATCATGAATCAACCTCCCCTTTGGGACCAACAAAAACAAAAGTCTTACAAGTCAAAAGATCAAAATCAAATGTCAAAGGCCATTGAATCAAACAAAAGGATAAGTGGACAAATGAAATTAAAATGGATCCCAAAGAATGACGGATCAAACAAAGACACCCAATCAAATACAAAAGTCAATCACAATGTGGAGCCACAAGGCAAGAGGACTCCCACATATAACACATGTCCACCCCCTTCAAAATGGTCATCAAACAAGGCATCTAAAAGTGTTGGTTCCAAACACCATTCCTCCAAAATCCGTCATCCACCATCCCAAGTTTGGAAAATAAAAATTCATTCATCCAAACATCCAAACAACCTCTCCACATCTACCATCATCTATCATAATCCTACATCTCGTCTAAAGTCCAAAAATCTCACGTCACAAATCCGTCATGTCATGGCAGCAACTCTTTACTGCAAGGACTCTCATGGCACTCTATTGCGATGTGCGTATTTTGATAAGGCCAACGCTAGTATCAGAAAGGATCACAATGACATTGATCGGTTGTATACAAGTGCTACAATCACGACAAGACAACTCCTTCAGCAGGTCATTGGTAATATCGCGGCACCGATCTCTACATCGGCACCGTCGATTGGATTCGCAACGGTCGGTGGTTATCTAAAGCATCAAGCTATCCACAAAAATACAAAATACAAAAAAAAAAATTAAAAGTCAAAGCGGTAAAGAGAAAATTTTCATCCAATGGTGAAAACCTGACAAACAGGCGCCCTGGATAAGTACCATGATGAAAACCAGGCAAACAGGTGTCATGTGTAAAATAAATCATCTATGTGAATTTTACGCGGGAACCGTCGTCTCATTTACCATGCCTTCCCTCATGGCATTTACATCCATCCGCCCTATCATTTCTGTCCATTTTCCCACCTACCTTGGTCTTGACATAAAATTGGCACACATAAATCATGCTTTGGGAAAAATCTTGACATGTCTATCCTTCGGTCATACACAATTCACAAAATGTCATTGACTGTCATAGCCTTATTGTCATTATATGACAGTCCTTGAAAATCATATGACAATTCCCTTAGTCTCATGTCTCCCATTCTTTACCAAGGCCACCCCCTATCCTTTCATGCCTATCACCTATCTTGGATTTCCCTTGTCAAACGGTCTAAGGATAATCATCATCCCATCTAGTCCTAACCAAGTCATTCCAAATGCAATGAGTCTAATTCCTACAAGCACATTATCCAAAACATTA